>JABSTT010003137.1:0-20774 GCA_013339685.2 Hyalomma asiaticum
TGTAGATGGGTTTGTTTCCTATGGTACTCCAATGCACCACATTCTAGTACTCATACTCAGTAACATGGCTGGAGTCGAACCCAAAGTATTTCTTTTATAAGGTGGATTAAAGGACTAGGTCTGATTAGAGTATATTTGGGTGGATTAGAGCTCATTAAGGCACATTAGGGTGGATTAAGACAGACTGAGGTACATTAAGGTGGACTATGGCATACCGAGTGGATTACGCTAGACTTAGATTAGGGCGAAATAAGGATTACACCAGATTAGGGTTGAGTAAAGTAAATTAGTGTGGATTAAAAATCATTACGTCTGTAATGTTTGGCTTGATTTGGCGTAACTTAATAGTCTGAGCTTATTGAGACTTGACTTAGCCTTAACTTAATCAGTCAGCACCTAATTAGAGTGACACTAATTAGTATCGGCCTAATTAACTGAAGCCTAATCACACATGACTTAATAAGCTGGGATTCATTAGTCGGGATAATTATGCTCGAGTTAATTAGCCCTATCTTAATTATACATGACCTAATTAGCTTAGGCCTAGTTACGCTGTGCTTTGATATATTACCGTAATTAGGTATCGCTTGGTGAGTATTACCTTAATTAGGCCTGATTTATATCAGTGTTAGCCTAATTACTCCTGAAATATTTAGTCTCAGATTAATGAGGCCTTACCTATAAGTCTTAGCATAATTTACCTTGGATTAATAAGTGCTAGCTTAGGTTTGACTTAACTAGTAATAACCTAGCTATGCGTGGTTTAATTAGTACTAGTTAATTAGACATGGTTGAATTAGAAGCTTGCTTACGCTAAACTTGTTCATATCAGCTAAATTAGGCTTCGAATAATTAGCCCTATCCCAATTAGACTTGGTTCAATTAGAACCGTGGCTTAATTAACGGTAAATAATTAGTATCCGCTTAATTAGGGGTAACTTACTTGCCATAGCTCAATTAAGCTTGAATTAGTTCAGTTTTGCTTGGTTTGACTTAGTTGGATTAGTCCTGTCTGAACTAGGCTTCAATTAATTATTCCTAATTAGGCTCCTTTGAATTAGCCTTAACCTTACCTAACTAGTTTTAGGAAACTTAATTAGGCTCCACTGAATTCGAGCCTTACCTAACTAGTCCTACGAAGCTTTGTCTTTACTACAGCGTGGCATTGTTATGCTAGCATTACATAGCTTAGCGGAGTTTTCTGCAAATTTCCCAGTTTCACCAATAGCTCACAGTTTCACTGTTCAAATTTACTAGTGTATTCACACATTAGATTCATCCATCCTTCTTTGCGCATGTCAACGCACCTTATCCCACATTAATCTGTCGGCAGGGGTTCGAGTTGTGAAGGTCTTCCTTTCGAGTCATAGTAGTCACACGTTCGAGCCCGACAGGATGATTAACCCGTCTACAATCACTAATCAACAATTAACTAACTTGGGGTTATGCATGACAAGGTGGAGCAGCGCTGACAGTTGCGCTGTTTGCCCTGACGCCGTCTTATGCGCAATATCAACGACAAGCAGCGCACTGACGAAGTAAGCGCGCACACCTGCGAGCCTAAACGTCTGTGACGAACGAAAACAAAGCTTGGAAGGATAACGAAAAAATGCGGTGATCGCGGGAGCATGCGACAGAGCCCAAGCGTGGACCGAGCAGGCGGCCACAAGCGCGCTGCGGACAAACAGTCCCCGGTAGTCGCGCGCTTTTCGTCAGCCACTCTGACACGTCGCTGAAGTCTGGTGACGTAACGCGGTGGGCGGGGCACGTCCTTCGACACCGCCCTAAGGAGCTCTGTACCCTCTATTCCGCAGAGTTGAGACAGGACTGGAAAGGGAGGTTTTCCGGTCGCAATATCTTCGCTCCTAACAAACCGTTTTGAAAAACTCTTTCGGCTGTGAACTTCTGAGAGACCTTCAATACACACCCAGCCGTTTTCAAAACCAAGCCCGAGTGGTGGTTCAGGACCCCTTTAAGTGATGATCCTGTGCCGGGTGATGGAAGACTGGCGTACCTTTGATGAACTGGCGAAGCAGGCCCTGAATTCGAACGACTTGCGTAGTGCAGTCTGGTTGCCGTTGGGCAGCGCAGGATTAACGTCGATATGGCCCAGAGACGTGTCTGCGGTCTTCAGTGCTTCCGACATAAAACAGTTCTTAATGTCGGCTACTTTGTCTGCAAATGCAATCGAATTGCCGTGGTAAAGGTGCCAATGCTCGTTGCTGAAGTTGGTGACAAGCAATCGTGACTGGCCGGCACGAAGTTTTATGACGCTTGTAGCCACACAAACACCTTGCTTAAGCAGATGTTGCAAGTTTGCTTCGGCCACTGCTTCGCTAATGCACAAGCCGCAACAAGTAACGTCGACCAGGACACTGGCTCGTGGAGGAAGCGTTACACTGTCTGCAGAAACGCGAAGTACGTCGGAACGTCGTTGGTGGTTCTGCACGTAGATTGCTCGCGCTGCTGAGAATGCGATTCGGCCCTCCTGGAGGTCAATGATAGCACCACACTCCCGTACAAAGTCAACTCCTAGGATGAGGTCGCGGGAGCATTCGCGCAACACAAGGCAGCTCGCTACGAACGTCGGCCCCTGGATTTTAACTCTGGCCGAACGTTCCTAGAGGAGCTACGACGTGGCCACCAGCCATCCGAATCCGCGAGTTCTGCGTGGGCGTGATTACTTTCTTGAACTGCTTTGCTATTTTCCCGCTTAAAATCGAATAGTGTGCGCCTAGTCCAGTATTGGACGAAAGCTCGTCTGGTCAGGTAGCATGATGCGGTAATGAAATTTACGGTCAATGGCCAAGTCAAAAAGGTTGTTTTGACGTTTCGGAGCCTATACAGGTTCCTTGTTCACAGTGCAGCGGACGTAGCGCCGTTGTCCAGTTAAATGTGCAGTATGTGACGTAATGAACTAGCATAAATTTGAGGCATGTTTCCATCTGTCCTGTTAACGGTATCAGGCGTCGTCTGTATCAGCAGAGATTCCAGCAGCAGTCTCGTTGTCAGATTTTTCTCTTTAGCTATGACTGCAGCATTTTCCCAAGCGATAGAGTGATCACTCTTGTGCACATGCTCCACTAGTGCTTTGTACACATGGCGGTGATTTTGAACATCGCGCTTGTGCTCTTTTAGTCGTCGAATGATGTTTCCTGTTTCGCCAATTAACAGAAATTGCAGTTTCCCCATCTTCAGCTGCACGCAAACTTCACCGCTTCTCTAAGAGAACGTAAGTGGAAGGCTACTCAGGACAGGAAACTCGAAGGGCTACGTCCGAAGGTTCGAAATGATGTGAAGGAGGCGGTCGTTAATTTATCCTGCTACCAGCCAAGTCCTGAAGAATTATCAATCCTGCACCGTGGCTTGAACTACAACACGAGTGCTGCCTCTGACCCAAAGAAGGTGATCTGCGCTGTTGAACGTGCGGTTTCTCAGCTCCCGTTTGAAGTGCAAGATGAAGCATGCACCAGAGCGATAGGTATACTCTCGTCGTGGCGGAAGAGCAACCTGCCGATTGGCCTCCGACCGGCGAAAAAAAAGCAATATGGACCCTAAGGGTGAAAAAAAGGGGGACACCAACAAAATTATAATCATCAAAAGTAAAAACACAGTTTACTCCGAAAGATAACAAAAACCCGACGTTTCGGGTCCCACTCGGACCCTTCTTGAAGGGTGACTGGAGGGCACTAGACAGCAGCTGTGCTTATAAGGCCTTTTTCTTGTTTTTTTTCTTCCTTCCTTTCTCACTTTCTCTTTTTCCGGTTCTTCAAACAGAGGGGGTCATGCTAGTGTTGAACCAGGTGCCGGAGTCCGCTAAAATAGACACTCGGCATTGTACCTGCAGACCGGTTCACGTTACCAGGTGTCGCCTGAATGTGCCACGATTCTACAAAAAGCCGCCTGTGAAAACTGGTTTCCAAGTCGAGGACGCGGGAGTTGTCAAAGTCGATGCGATGACAATTACGTCCCAACCAGACAGATCTCTGTCAAAATGTTCACCTTTAAATGTGGACCCTACGCAGCAACAAAAGTATCGTTGTCCTCCCAGCAGATAAGGGCAACGCCGCGGTATTACTAGACAGCAGCGCATACAACGAAAAAATGCATGATTTGCTTGAAGACGGACTAACATATTCCGTATTAACTAAGGACCTCACAAGCAGCTTTCAAAACAAACTGCAGAAAACGCTGTCCACTGTCTTCCCACCGGCCTGCCCTCAATACAAGAAGTTATAATACCGGTTATTGTGCACCAGTGGTTCGGCCCCAGCGATCTACGGTCTCACGAAAGTGCACAAGGCAGGCGTACCTCTTCGGCCAATAGTCGACTTCAGTAGTTCACCGCTCTACAAGCTATCTGGGTATTTGCGCCAAGTGCTCAGCCTCCTAGCCGGCCACACAAAAACACATGTTGAGAACTCTTCAGCGTTTGTGGAAACTGTGCGTGGCCTTCATCTCCGTGATGACGATGTGATGGTGTCGTTTGAAGTGGCCTCGCTGTTTACCAGTGTCCCTATCGACTTGGCCGTCGATACCTGCAATGAAGCCCTTTCCAGAGATGCCAACCTCGCTGACCGGACATCCCTGGATCCCTCAGAGCTGGGTGAGCTGCTTCATCTGTGTTTCAGTAACACATACCTTACTTACAACTCTAAAATCTACACACAGACACATAGGACTGCTATGGGGGCATCCGTTACAACCGCAAAACTTGTGATGGAAGCAGTGGAGGAAAAAGTTTTGACAGATTTCAAACCTGCACCGAAAGTTCTTCTGCGCTTTGTGGACGACTGCTTTATCACCTTGCACAAAAATGATGTCGACCGGTTGCTACAAAGGCTCAACGCCATACAACCGACCATATAATTTACTCTGGAGCGAGAATAAAACGGCAAGCTTCCTTTCCTAGGCATACTCATACATCGTTCTGACGGCGACCTGTCCTTTTCCGTTTATCGCAAAATGACCCAGACGGGTCGCTGCCGTCCTGCCACCCGAGTGGACACAAGACTTCTGTCGTATCGTCTTTGGTTCGTAGGGCCACCCGCTTATGCTCCAGCGAAGAACTGCAGAGAGAACTTATTACGGTGCTCCAAGAACTGTCCAATAACGGCTATTCGGCTGCTTTTGTTCGCAGAATCGAAAAACGAGTGCTGAATCCTCGACAACCGAGAAACGAACTCTTCAAAAACGGGCCAGCATTACCTGGTATCAGCGAAGCACCTTCAAGAATATTTTCGAAATATGATTTACGCGTAGCGCATGTGCCATCTAACAAGCTCCGCAGCAAAGTCGGCAATGTGAAGGAGAGAAAGAAACGTTCCCGGGCGTAATCTATCAGATACCGTGCCACGACTGCAATTTCTGTTATATTGGCGAAACAGGAAACTTCATTCGACGACAAAAAGAGCATAAGCGCGATGTTCAAAATCACCGCCATGTGTACAAATCACTAGTGGAGCATGTGCACAAGAGTGATCACTCTATCGCTTTGGAAAATGCTGCAGTCATAGCTAAAGAGAAAAATCTGACAACGAGACTGCTGCTGGGATCTCTGCTGATACAGACGACGCCTGATACCGTTGGACAGATGGAAACATGCCTCAAATTTATGCCCGCTCATTACGTCACATACTGCATATTGTCACGTGGTAGTGTCGCACGCAGCACTCAAGGCGAAGCACGCAGGACTCAAGCGATGTCAGGTGAACTGTTTATTGCGCGAACTTGTGCCCAGCAAGACAAAGCCAATGACAATGCACAGCAATAGCGATGTGAACAGTCGTCGGTCGACGAAAAGACTGGCAAGCGCTGTAATGTGTCGGCTTTTATACACGCGTCATAACGCGCTCTCGCATTATCTCTGGAGTTCCAGAAGTCGCTGAGATGTGCGTGTCAAGCATGCAAACTTTCAAGAAGGGTCGACACGGTTCCAGAAGTGGCACGCAAGATAAACGCGGCCTCCGCTGCGTGTAACAGAAAGTGATAACAGCGCTCCCCGCAAACAATCACAACCAGCGCGCGTGTCACTGGGAAGTGATAACGGCTTTCCACTTAGACCAAAACAATCGCACGTGTCACTACCCCCATCGGAAAGAGATCGTCCCGACGCTGAAGACAGGACATGAAAGTGAGAGTACATGCAAGAAATTATATTAACAATGCGTCACAGTTAATCAGCGCGCGTAATAAGGTTTAAGCTGCAGCACGTGTACAGCTTCAGGTTGGGCGAGCCGCCACTGGGATGGTGTTAGGCCATCGGGCACGACCTCACAGTCCAGCTCACCACGACGTCGGACTACCTTGTAGGGTCCAAAGTAGTGCCGCAAGAGCTTCTCACAAAATCCCCCTCGTCGTATCGGCGTCCAGACCCAGACAAGGTGCCGGGTTGGTATTCGTTGTGGCGTCGTCGAAGGTTGTAGTGGCGCCTATCGACCGTCTACTGGCTGTTGATACGCAGGCGGGCTAGCTGTCGGGCTTCTTCGGAGCGCTCCAGGTGGCTGACAGCGTCGAGGTCTTCTTCGTCGCTGCCGACCGGTAGCATGGCGTGAAGCGTCGTTGTTGGGCTCCGTCCGTAGACAAGCTTGTTGGAGCTGCGTCGATTCTTACACGGCCGTGTTGTACGCGAAGGTCACATACGGAAGTATGGCGTCCCACGTCTTCTGTTCGACGTTGACGTAATGGCCAGCATGTCGGCGATAGTCTTATTTAGACGCTCGGTGAGGCCATTCGTCTGTGGGTGGTACGCGGCGGTTCGACGGTGACTTGTCTGACGGTACCTCAAGGTCGCCTGAGTTAGGTCACCCGTAAAGGCCGTACCTCTGTCGGTGATGAGGACCTCCGGGGCTCCGTGACGCAGGACGATTTTCTCGATGAAGAACTTGGCGACCTCGGCTGCAGTGCCCTTGGGCAAAGCCCTTGTTTCGGCATAGCGGGCGAGGTAGTCAGTCGCTACCACGATCCATTTATTGCCGGAAGTCGACGTTGACAACGGCCCCATTAAGTCCATGCCGATTTGCTGGAACAGCCGTCGAGGTGGTTCGATGGGTTGCAGAACTCCGGCTGGCCTAGTTGTCGGCGTCTTGCGTCGCTGACAGTCTCTGCATGTCTTTACGTAATGGGCGACGTCGGCAGTGAGGCGAGGCCAATAGCACTCCTCTTGTATTCTAGATACGGTGCGGGAAAGACCAAGGTGTCCGGCTGTAGGGTCGTCGTGTAAAGCTTCCAAAACCTCTGGACGTAACGCTGAAGGCACCAAGAGGAGGTGGTCGGCGCGGAGCGGGTAGTCCATGAGGCTCTTGAGCTCTGGGTTAGCTCGATGACGTTCCGCGAAGTCATCGGTATTTATGGGTCCCAAGCAAGAGTCATCGTCCTGGTCACCCTGGGGCAGCGGATCGACGGGGGCGCGAGACAAGCAGTCGGCATCGGAGTGCTTTCGTCCGATCTTGTAGACGACGGTGATGTGAAATTCTTGCAGTCTGAGACTCCATCTTGCGAGTCGCTCTGATGGATCTTTCAAGTTATCTAGCCAACACAAGGCGTGGTAGTCACTCGCGACTTTGAAAGGCCTGCCGTACAGGTAGGGGCGGAACTTTAATGTAGCCCATATGATGGCAAGGCATTCCTTTTCCGTGGTGGAGTAATTCGCTCCCACCTTCGAAAGTGACCGGCTAGCGTAACTGATAACCTTTTCAAGTCCGTCGGTCCTCTGCACGAGCACGGCGCCGAGCCCTGTGCTGCTTGCGTCCGTGGGTATTTCGGCGTCGGCATCTTCGTCGAAGTGTGCGAGTATTGGCGGCGTTTGCAGGCGTCGCTTTAGTTCTTCAAATGCCTCGACTTGCAGCGTTTCCCATTTGAAGTCGACGTCGGCCTTCGTGAGGTACGTCAGCGGCTCGGCGATTCGCGAAAGTTCTTCACGAAGCGCCTCTAATAAGTGCAGAGGCCAAGAAATCGGCGTACTGCTTTCTTGTCGGTGGGCAGAGGAAAGTCGGCGATCGCGGCTGTTTTCTGCGGATCAGGGCGTGCTCTCGACTTGCTAATAACCTGGCCAAGGAACATTAGCTCCTCGTAGGCGAAGCGGCATTTTTCTGGCTTCAGGGTAAGTCCGGAGGCTTTGATTACCCGAAGAACAGTTTCAAGGCGCCGGAGGTGTTCGTTGAAGGTGGTAGCAAATACGACTACGTCATCCAAGTAGACCAGGCAAGTCTGTCACTTCAAGCCTGCCAGTACTGTGTCCATAACCCAATGGAACGTCGCAGGCGCCGAGCAATGACCAAAGAGCATGACCTTAAACTCGAACAGGCCGTCTGGTGTTATAAAGGCAGTCTTCTCTCGGTCTCTCGTCTACTTCGATTTGCCAGTAGCCGGTTTTGAGGTCCATCAATGGATAATACTTTGCGTTGTATAGTGTCGATCCAAAGCATCATCTATCTGTGGGAGAGGATACACGCCTTTCTTCGTGATCTTGTTCAGGCGGCGATAATCGACGCAAAAACGTAGGGTTCCATCCTTCTTCAGTAACACCATGGGTGTTGCCCACGGACTCGAAGACGGCTGAATGATGTCATTATGCAGCATTTCGTCGACTTGTTGCGTGATGGCCTCGCGTTCCCGTGCCAAAACTCGGTGGGGGCTCTAACGGAGAGGACGGGCATATTCGTCGGTTATGATGCGATGTTTCGCGAGAGGGGTCTGCTGAACCCTCGATGACGACGATAAGCAGCCCTTGTATTGCTGGTGTAAGGCCTTGAGCTGCCTAGAAAAGCCTTGATTGACGTCGAAGGCGGGCGCGGACACTGCGGTCGTCGTTGCGGGTCTGCGAGAACCGGTGAGGGCGAAGGCATTGCTTGCTTCCACAAATTCAAGGTGCGCTACTGTCGTACCCGTATTCAGGTTGTAAAAGGGCGTTTATTGAAGGCTGGCGTCAGGCCCGACCGGTAGCTTGTTCAACGGCTGAAAGCACGCGCCCCGAGAGCGAGCGGCGAGCACGAGCACTGCGCGTTAGATCCAGACCCACTAGATCACACCGGAGAGCCTACCCCACTATAGGTTTGGTTACTTTTCGCTACAATTACCCCCGGGATGCAAAGGGAGCCGTCCGACGACCTAGCAATTCGTTACTATGAGTGGATCATAGTACGGCTTGAGGCGCTCGACGTTGACAATGTCGCGTCCACGACGGCGCATGTCCGAAGACGGGTCGACGCGTTCAATCACGTAGTTCACAGGTGATGCGCGTTCAACAACTCGATAGGGGCCTTCATACTTTGGCAGTAACTTTGAGGAGAGGCCAGGCGCAGCGGTAGGAATGGAGAGCCACACCAGCGCTCCAGGGAGGAAGGTCGGTGCAGAGGTAGGGTCGCCGCGAATGCTCTTCTGACGCTCTTGGTCGTTGGACGTAAAGGCCCGTGCGAGGTCGCGGCACTCCTCGGCGTACCTCACTGTGTCAGATATGGGCGCATACTCAGAAGTATGTGGGCGGTACGGTAGAATTGTGTCCATAGTGTGCGACGGGTGCCGACCGTACAGTAGAAAATAGGGTGAAAAGCCCGTGGTGCTCTGCGTAGCGGTGTTGTACGCGTAGGTCACAAATGGTAGAATGATGTCCCAATTCGTGTGGTCCGAGGCGACGTACATTGAAAGCATGTCTCCCAGCGTGCGGTTGAAGCGCTCCGTAAGCCCATTGGTTTGAGGGTGGTACGCCGTAGTCGTACGGTGAACCACGTGGCACTCTTTAAGAATAGCTTCAACGACTTCAGAAAGGAAGACACGACCGCGATCACTGAGTAGCTCCTGGGGTGGCCCGTGACGTAAGATGAACCGATGAAGCAAGAAGGAGGCAACGTCGCGCGCTGTAGCTGCCGGGAGCGCAGCAGTTTCAGCGTATCGCGTGAGGTGGTCAACTGCCACAATAACCCAGCGCTTTGCAGCAGCTGTCATGGGAAGGGGCCCGTACAAATCAATGCCGACCCGCCCAAAGGGCCTGCTAGGACAAGGTAAAGGCTGCAAACCCGGCGGCGAAAGGCGAGGTGGAGATTTCCGGCGCTGGCAATCGGGGCAAGAGCGGACGAACTTCTGAATGTAGCGATACATTCCGCGCCAGTAGTACCGCTGTTGAAGGCGTTGGTGGGTCTTGAATATGCCGGAGTGTGCGCACTGTGGATCGGTGTGGAAAGCCGTGCATATTTCGGAACGCAGGCTGCGAGGTACTACTAATAGCCACTGGCGGCCGTCGGGGCTGTAATTGCGGCGGTGGAGGAGGTCGTCGCGAATGGCGAAATCTTGAGCTTTACGGCGCTTTGCGCGAGTGGTTGGTGTCGATGGATCAGACAGCAAGCCTATTATCGAGGCAATCCACGGGTCCTTGCGCTGCTCGGCGGCGATGGTGTCAAGGTCGATAGATGAAACAGCAACCTCGGATACTGAGCAGCGAGCATTGTCGTCAGCCAAGGGAGAGCGCGAGAGGGCATCGGCGTCCGAATGTTGTCGTCCACTGCGGTACAGCACGCGGATATCGTAGTCCTGCAGGCGAAGTGCCCAACGTGCAAGACGGCCGGAGGGATCCTTTAACGACGACAGCCAACAAAGGGCGTGGTGGTCCGTGACGACATCAAATGGGCGACCATACAGGTAAGGTCGGAACTTTGCAAGAGCCCATATGATCGCCAAACATTCTTTTTCCGTTACAGTGTAATTGGTTTCGGCTTTAGTAAGCGTACGACTTGCGTATGCAACGACATACTCAGGGAACCCTGGTTTGCGTTGCGCAAGGACAGCGCCGAGGCCAACACCGCTAGCGTCCGTGTGTACCTCTGTAGGGGCCGCAGGATCATAGTGGCGTAGTATGGGAGGAGACGTCAACAAACGACGGAGCTTTGCGAACGCCTTGTCGCACTGTGACGACCACGAGTCGAGGGGCCCGTTACTTCCGAGGAGCTTCGTTAGCGGCGATATGATAGTGGCGAAGTTCCGAATGAAGCGTCGAAAGTAGGAGCACAGTCCCACGAAGCTGCGCAATTCCTTGACGGACGTCGGTTTGGGGAACTCGGCCACGGCCTGAAGCTTGGCTGGATCGGGGAGAATTCCGTCCTTGGACACGACGTAGCCGAGTATTGTTAGTTGCCGTGCTGCAAATCGGCACTTCTTGAGATTTAGTTGTAAGTCGGCTTCCCGCAAACGCGTCAAAACATCCCGCAGGCGTTGAAGATGCGTGGAGAAGTCCGGAGCAAAAACGACAACGTCATCGAGGTAGCACAAGCACGTGTGCCATTTCAAGTTGCGCAGAACGGTATCCATCATGCGCTCAAAGGTAGCGGGCGCATTACACAGTCCAAACGGCATGACGTTGAATTCGTACAAGCCGTCGGGCGTGACAAAAGCCGTCTTCGGTCGAGCGTCATCAGCCATGGGTACCTGCCAGTACCCCGACCGCAAATCGAGGGATGAAAAGAATTCTGCTCCTTGCAGGCTGTCAATCGCGTCATCGATTCGCGGTAGCGGATAAACGTCCTTACGAGTGACCTTGTTGAGTCGCCGGTAGTCCACACAGAACCGTATAGAACCGTCCTTCTTCGCGACGAGAACAACAGGCGACGCCCAGGGGCTGTTTGAAGGTCGAATAACATCGCGTCGAAGCATGTCATCGACTTGTTCGTTAATTACTCGACGTTCTGAGGGAGAGACGCGGTATGGACGTTGCCGAAGAGGCGGTTGGGTGCCAGTGTCGATGTGGTGGGTAACAGTGGACGTGCGGCCGAGAGAATTTTGCGCGACATCGAAAGAAGAACGAAATTCGTCTAGCAGGCGCAGAAGCTGGGAACGTTGGACCGGCGTAAGGTTGTCAGCAATGGAGGAACCAAATACATCGGCGGGTGACGAATGAGACGTGGAAACAGCACTGAGCGCACTGGAACTGGGACAGTCATCGGGTGCGTCGATAACTTGTGCGTCTTCGATCGGTTCCAGCCTGCCAAGACATTCACCTCGCATCAACGGGACTATGTACGGGGATGGGTTCGTTACGAAGATAGCAATGTTGCCCTGAGAAAATTCTACGGTCGCAAAGGGCACCAGCAAGCCTTTCCTAGTGCCAACGCGGTCAGACGGCGAAAGGAGTGCAACGGTGTCGGCGAGAGCGGCGCAGTAGCCAGACACAACCGTTGACGAGTTCGGAGGCACTCTGGTGTCTTCTCGGACGAGTAGCTTGTTCGAAGCGGCTGGTTCGCTTGCTGGCGTCAAATCTGAGAACGGCGAGAGTTCTATTTCGGCGGGTGCGCAATGAATGACGGCGTCGTGGCGCGAAAGAAAATCCCATCCTAAGATGACGTCGTGAGAGCATGCGGGAATTACGATGAATTCGATGGCGTACATGATGTCCTGTATGAAGACGCGGGCTGTACATACCGCCGTCGGATGAATACTTTGAGCGCTAGCGGTACGTAGGGACAGCCCAGAAAGTGGCGTCGTAACTTTTCGCAGTGCACGGCTTAGTTTTGCGTCCATAACTGAAACGGCGGCTCCAGTGTCCACAAGGGCAGATGCACGAACACCGTCGACAAACACGTCGATAATGTTCGACGGGCTTCGCTGAGGGCTTGCACAGTTCGATAGAGTCGCAGCCCTTGCCTCGTGGACTGCGACGGCTAGTTTTCCTGGTCGCCTACAACGGCACGTGGCCGCATAGGTGACAGTGAGCGGCGTCGTGGAGACGGTGAACGGCGGGTAGACGAGGCTGGTCGTAGCGGCGGTGACATAGGCGGAGGTGGGTCGTAATACGGGCGGCTGGACCGGCTGGCGACGGGTGATACGACTCGAGGCGGCTGCACGCGATCGCAATAACGGGCGACGTGTCCGGCGTAACCACACGCAAAGCAGATGGGACGGTTGTCGGAGGTGCGCCATCGGTTCGCTGGGGCAGGTGCCACCCATGTCGCAGGACGAGATGGACGGGGCGGCTGCTGATACGACTGCGTGCTGGACTGCAGCCGGGCCCTAGGAACGACCTCGGCGTACGGGGGCTGCACACCCATTTCGAAAGACTGAGGTCTAGCGACAACTTGGGCGTAGCTAAGTGGGACAGTATCAGGAATCGGTTGGGGCGGAGTGGCTACAACTGGAGCATGACTCAGTGGTGCAGGGGCTGGAGGGTATTGGTGGTATTCAGGCATGACCCCTGCGACTTCCTGCTCAATCTCTCGGCGGAGGGGAGGCAGTAGTGTGGTCGACGGCTGTTGAATATGCTGCGGTTGAGCAAAGGCCAGCAGAGAGAACTGGCGTGCAACTTCCTCGCGCACGAATGCCTTGACTTCCGCGAGCAACGCGGAATGGTCAGAAGTGGCCGACAAGCCAGCGAAATCGACGTCGCGTGATGAAGGGCGGCGGGTCATCAACCGCTGGCGACGCAGCTCCTCGTAACTTTGGCATAGCGTTATAACCTCGGCCACTGTGCGAGGGTTTTTGGCGAGCAGCATGGTGAAGGCGTCATCGTCGATTCCTTTCATGATGTTCTTTATCTTTTCAGACTCCAACATGGTCGCGTTGGCCTTCTTGCACAAGTCGAGGATATCTTCTATATAACTCGTGAAGGACTCACCGGCCTGCTGAGATCGTTCGCGTAAGCGCTGCTCTGCTTGCAGCTTGCGTACGGCGGGGCGACCGAACACGTCGACAATGGCGGTCCTGAAGTCGGACCACGTCAGGAAATCTGATGCGTGGTTGTTATACCACAGACTCGCCACACCCGCGAGGTAGAAAATCAAGTTGCTCAGCTTTCCTGCCTCGTCCCACCTATTGGGCACGCTCACGCGCTCATAAATCGTGAGCCAGTCCTCCACGTCGGTCCCGTCTGCGCCAGTGAAGACAGGTGGGTCTCGGACACGAGGGACACCGGGACATGCGGTCGGTGCGGGGGGAGGCGTTTGCTGGGCGGCGTCCTGAGGCATGGTAGACGGCACTGCGCGGGAGCGAAGTTCCAGGGGCATAGAAAGAGGCCGAAGTTGTTGTGAGGGTACCCAGACACTCTCCACCAATTGTAAAAGGGCGTTTATTGAAGGCTGGCGTCAGGCCCGACCGGTAGCTTGTTCAACGGCTGAAAGCACGCGCCCCGAGAGCGAGCGGCGAGCACGAGCACTGCGCGTTAGATCCAGACCCACTAGATCACACCGGAGAGCCTACCCCACTATAGGGTTGGTTACTTTTCGCTACAAGGTGCCTGTATTCTTTGCTGAAGTTCGTCACCATTACATTGGCTTCGTCGTTATGAAGCTTGGCTATGCCTCTTGCGACGCACATTGACGGTTTAGGAGGCCTTCAATGGCGCCTTGTAAGTTGGTAGGCGCTTTGGTGCCGACGGAGATGATGACGCTGGACAGTGGCGGGACGGTTACCTGCTCCTCTGTCGCATTCACGGCATGATAAGCGACGTTGCTGTATGACGGCGTTGCATCCGGAGACAGCGTGCTTGACTTGGATCTTAGGTTGATGACTGCGCCGTGCTGGGCCAGGAAATCCATGCCTAAAATGACGTCTCGCGAGCATTGCTGCAGGACCACAAAACTCACCGAATACGTCTGGCTGTCAATCGTGACTCTTGCCGTACAGGTTCCGGTCGGTGTTATAAGGTGGCCCCCTGCTGTTCGGATATCTGGTCCTTCCCAGGCAGTCTTTACCTTCTTGAGCTTGGCGGCGAAGAGACCACTATGACAGAGTAGTCGGCGCCGGTATCGACTAGGGTTGTGACGCTGTGGCCGTCGATAATCACGTCGAGTTCGTTGGTTCGTCGTCTGACGTTCCGTTAGGTTGGGGCCTCGGATCACGTAAGCGTCGGCTTGCTCCGGCGCTGCTATGTCGCATCGGCGGCGAGGCTTTCTCGTGAACACTCTTGCGTCGTGCAGCAACCGCACCTCCATCGGTTGCTGCCTTTAGTTTCCCAGATAGGGGCTTGGAGATCGGCCCCGGTTGGGGCCGGTGTACTGGCGGCGATCCGCGGAGACGTAGCGGCCAGGCGAAGGTGAACGAGATGGTCGTCGTCGTTGCCACTGTGATCCGGTGATGTAGTTGGCGATGTCGCGAGGTCGCACACCTGGGTGCCGATGCGGCGCGTTCACGTCGAAGCCACGCAGTCCCATCTCACGGTACTGGCAGTAGCAGTAGGTGTGCCCTGCTTCACCACAGCGGTAGCATAGCGGGCGTTGGTTCGGGGTGCGCCAAACGTCAGTTTTCCTCGGCGCGTGCTGGATTACTGGCGAACGGGATGATGTCGGAGGTGGCGGCGGTGGCTGGCGATGAAACGGCGGAGATGTTGGTACTGAAGTGGGCGAGGAGCGGCGGCAGGTCGGCGTGCGGCAGCGGCGTAGGTCATCGCCTCCGGTTGAGGCTGCGGTCGTTCGGGAACGCTCAGTGAGCGCTGTACTTCCTCGCGAACAATGTCTTGTGGCGATGTGCGACCTCAGCAGACCGACGAAGTCTCGAACTTATCATAAAGAATGCAAGCCCGACGCGTCCGCTGTGATTCAGAGTACTTTACTGACTGAAATGGAACGCTAGCGCGCGCAGGCCCGTGGCAGCGGCACCTGCCTCGTGCAAGAGCGAGCGTTTCGTCATTTTTAATGCGACGCTGATGCTGCTGCCGCTAGCTGTCGCTACAGAGGGCTCCCCCCCTAGAGAGGAGGAAAGTCCGACGAACGATCGGATGGTGAGGCCAATGGCAAGGTTGCTTCGAAGTAGGCAGGCTTGAGACGTTCCAGAGCGATTGTGTCGGGCCGTCCGTTGACGTTGACAACGAATGTCGACGCACGATGCTCCAGAACTCGATACGGCCCGGAGTAGTGCGGCTGCAAAGGCTTCCGCACAGCACAGTTTCGCACGAAAACATGTGTAGCAGAGGTGAGCTGCGGAGACACGTAAGGAGACCTCGGTTCGTGCGGTCGTGTAGGCACGGGACGTATTTGCTGGAAGATGTTTTGTAGTTCGGAGACGTAGTCTCCGGCTGGTGGCACAGGTGTTTTGGCTGGGGGATCGAAGAAGTCGCATGGCAGGCGTAGCGAAGTGCCGTAGACCAACTCGGCGCATGAGCAGCCCAGGTCGGTTTTGATGGCAGCTCTGATGCCAAGCAAGACGAGTGGTAGTTGGACGACCCACTTCTCCGGTGATCCATGTGCCATGAGGGAGGACTTGAGATGCCTGTGGAAACGCTCGACCAATCCATTTGTTTGCGGGTGGTATGAGGTCGTGCGGAGGCGCGTCGTTCCGAGAAGCTTGAGGAGTTCGCTGAAGAGCGCCGAATCAAACTGCCGACCGCGATCAGTGACTACAGTAGATGGGCAGCCAAACCTTGCAATCCAAGTAGATACGAAGGCTGCTGCAACTGTGGGCGCTGATATGTCGGCGATGGGTGTAGCTTCTGGCCACCGTGTATAGCGGTCGATGCATGTCAATACGTAGCTGTAGCCCTTGGAAGGTGGGAGAGGGCCGACGAGGTCCAAGTGCACGGTGTCAAAACGCGCGTCCGGTGGAAGGAAAGACTTCGTAGGGGGGACGGGATGGCGATGGATCTTGGAGCGTTGACACGGCAAACAGCAGCGCACCCAGTCGCGAACTTGTGCGTTTAGCTGAGGCCAAACGTAGCGACTGGAAATTAGCTTCTGTGTCGCGCGAATCCCGGGATGCGAAAGAGTGTGTACCGCATCGAACAGGCGTCTGCGGAGCGGTGCCGGAATGAAAGGTCGGGGTGTGCCAGTAGAAGTATCACAGACTACCGAAGTACCATCGGAACTCAAAACGACGTCCTCCAGTTGCAGAGACGTTGACGAATTTCGGAGGGTACGTAGCTCGGTGTCGTCACGCTGGTGAGTGGCGAGTAGGCCGACGTCGATGATGGAAGGCTCTGCGGTTGGTGTGGAGACTGCATCGACGCGGCTCAGAACATCGGCAGGAATGTTGTCGGTGCCTTTTACATGACGGAACGTTGTTGTGAACTCCGAGATGTAAGAGAGATGTCGACTCTCGCGAGGCGAGTAGCAAGACGCCGATCGGTTCATCGCGTGCACAAGGGGCTTATGGTCGGTCAAGACAGTAAACTGACGACCTTCTAGGAAGTGCCGAAAGTCACGGACAGCCAAGTACACGGCGAGTAGCTCGCGGCCGAAAACGCTGTAACGGGTCTGTGCAGGCTTCAATTTCTTGGAGAAGAAAGCGAGTGGATGCCATGTACCGTTGATCAATTGCTGCAAAACGGCGCCAACAGCGTTGTTCGAGGCGTCTGTCATGACAGCAGTCGGTGCGTCTGGTTTCGGATGTCTCAGCATCGTTGCAGTGGCGAGGGCAGACTTGGCTCTTGTGAATGCGTTGGCGGCTTCTTCAGTCCACTGAAGCTCTTGCTTCCGTTTCGAGCTTAGCAGATCGTCTAGAGGGGCCACAAGTCGTGCACAATCGGGTATAAACCGTCGATAGAAATTGACGAACCCGAGAAATTGGCGAAGCTTGGTCATTGTAGTCGGCCGTGGAAAATCTTCGACTACGCGAATCTTGGACGGGAGTGGCCGAATGCCGTTCGCGTCGACTACGTGTCCAAGGAACTCGAGTTCCTGTCGACCAAATTCACTTTTGGCGGCGTTGATGACGATTCCTCGGCTGGCAAGGCGGGAGAACAACAACCGCAGGTGTTGAACATGTTCTTCAACGGAAGGGCTTGCGACAAGGAGGTCGTCGATGTAGGCAAAGACGAATGGCAAGCCTCGTGTGACGGAGTCGATGAAACGCTGGAACGATTGGCCAGCCTTTCGTAGGCCGAAGGGCATGCGGAGGAATTCAAAAAGACCGAAAGGTGTGGTGATAGCGGTCTTCGGAATGTCTTCCTCGGCGACTGGTAGCTGATGATAGGCGCGAACAAGATCAATCTTGGAAAAGATCGTCGCGCCGTGCAGCGCTACCGTGAAGTCTTGGATGTTCGGAAGCGGGTAGCGATCAGGAACTGTGATGTTGTTGAGCGCGCGGTAATCGCCACATGGACGCCAATCTCCAGTCTTCTTAGGTACCATGTGAAGCGGAGACGCCCAGTTGCTAGAAGAAGGTCGGATGATACCGAGTGCGAGCATGTGGTCGAACTCCGCGCGAGCAACCTTGAGTTTCTCAGGGGACAAACGCCGAGGTCGAAAATAGACCGGAGGGCCGGAGGTGACGATGTGGTGACAAACGTCGTGTTGGACCGGTTGCGTCCAGTCCGGCTGGCGTGTCAGAGTGGAAAACTCACGGAGGAGCTCGGCGAATGGTTGTTCCAGCATAGAAGATACGGGCGCAATCGGCGATGTGGTTGTTGCAGTGGCGCCGGTAACGGTCAGGTGAGTGACAGTGTCGATAAGTCGACGCTGTTTCACGTCGACAAGGAGTCCATAGTGGTGCAGGAAATCAGCTCCGATGAGGGCGCGTCGGACGTCTGCAACCAGGAAAATCCAGCGAAACGCTCGTCGGAGGCCAAGATTGAGCATGACGGAGCGTGATGCGAAAACGGGAATCTTGGTACCGTTGACGGCTTGCAAAAACGACACAGGTGTCGCTTTTCGGTCGGAGCGTTGAGCAGGAAGGATGCTTACGTCTGCTCCTGTGTCGACTAGGAAACGTTGTCCAGTGGCTCTGTCTGTGAGGTAGAAGAGGCGACTTGTGTGCTGGGCCGGACCACTTGTCGCCGTCAGAGGTCGGCCGGCCTGTTTCCCTGCCACGCGCACGGGCGCCGGCAGTGACGAGCGTCGTTTCCAAAACGGGCGATGGTAGTAGCAGACGCCAGGCTTTGGCGACGCGTGACGGCTGGTGGGCGTGCGTCTCGACTTGCTGGAACTTCGGTGGCGTGAAGAACGAGGTGACGCGCGGCGATGTTCAGCTGCAGAGACGACGCGTTCGAGACGCTCACACAGGGCGTCGAGCGGCGAATGTGGTGTCGAAGAAGACGGCAGCGTTCGCAGCGTGGTTACGCCCTCAGCAGTAGACGCTGTCGTGCTGCGATGCTTGGGGCGGCTACTTCCATCACCTTGTCGGCCAACGCGGCAAGTCCGGTGAGGTCCATGGTAGAAGCTGTCGCCAAAACCATCTGCACGTTAGCCGGTAGTCGTTGTAAAAACAACTCGCGTAACAGCGCGTCGTCGATGGATCTCGCGTTGTCTCCGAGCAGCTGCTTCATTCGGCGAAGAAGTTGACTGGGGCGTCTGTCGCCGAGTTCTTCAGCGGACAGGAGCTGCTGGATACGAGAACGCTGTGAAACTGCCGTGCGCTGTAGCAGGGTCGCCTTGAGATCGTCATAGGCGTTCGCAGACAGCGAGGTGCTCAACAGATCCGCTACTTCGTCGATGGCGGTGGGCGAGAGTGCCGCAACAGCGTAGTGGAACTTCGTAGCTTGAGAGCGGATACCAGCAACTTGAAATTGTGATTCCGCCTGAAGAAACCACGCCGACGGGTGCTGGTCCCAGTACTGAGGAAGGCGGACAGCTATGGTTGAGCAGGAGGGCTCACCGCGTTGCTCGGGGAGGTGCTGGTCTCGAGAACTCGTACTGTCGGTCCGTTCCATGGTCGTTTCTGCCACGGAAACGTATGGCCACTATCACGTCCGGGTCACCAAACTGTGGCGATGTGCGACCTCGCAGACCGACGAAGTCTCGAACTTATCATAAAGAATGCAAGCCCGACGCGTCCGCTGTGATTCAGAGTACTTTACTGACTGAAATGGAACGCTAGCGCGCGCAGGCCCGTGGCAGCGGCACCTGCCTCGTGCAAGAGCGAGCGTTTCGTCATTTTTAATGCGACGCTGATGCTGCTGCCGCTAGCTGTCGCTACAATCACAGCGGACGCGTCGGGCTTGCATTCTTTATGATAAGTTCGAGACTTCGTCGGTCTGCGAGGTCGCACATCGCCACAGTCTTTTAGGGAGGCGACTTGGGGCTACGACGACGGGAACATCCGGCGCAGTTCTTCGCGAACAACAGCCCTTATGCTCTCGCGTAGGTCGTCGGGGCCGAGTCCTTGGACTTCTGCTATGTCTGGGAATATGCGGCGATTGTATTGCCGGGTGCGCATCTCGAGGGTCTTCTAAATGGTGGTAGCCTCGGAGCGGAACTCTTGAACCGTCTTTGGCGGGTCTGATTAGTCCGGCGAAGAGCTCCTGCTCTTCGAACCTCCTTGTCGAACCTTCTTGTCCTCAGGCATGTCGGCGTGGCGGAAAAGTCGCGTTATCTCTTCCGTAATGATCGTTACATTTTCGTTGGGGAGCTGCACCCGAGTCTCAAGCAGTGATGCGGCCCTTTCCTTCCGCACGACGCTTGCGAATGTGGGCAGGAAAGCAGCGCGGAAGTCGTCCCAGGTTCGAAGCGTTGACTCATTGGTTCTCGAACCAAGTCCTTGCGGCGTCTTCCAAGAAGAAATACACATGGCGAAGCTTATTGTCGGGGTCCCACTTGTTAAGGGCTGCAGCGTGACGCGGTCGTAGACGTCCAGCCAGCTTTCCGGGTCCTCGTATGACGATCCGCGGAAGGTAGGCGGCTCATTGGGCTGGTGCACGACCACGGTTGCCGGAGATCTTGGTTCCGTCTTCGAGGATGCTGGTTTCGTTGCAGCCGTTGTCTTTTTGTTCTTGTCAGGTAACGGCAGGTATTCTGGCGGGAGTCCTTGTTTGCGGCTAGCACGAAGGACCGGGTTGGAGTCATTCTCTTGGTGGTTTGGGCTTCGCTCACGGCTAGACGGGGGCGTACGGTACAAGGACCAAGAAGCACCTGCACCAGATGTCACGTGGT
>JABSTT010003138.1:0-34383 GCA_013339685.2 Hyalomma asiaticum
TATTCATAACTTGCTCTGCAGTAGGCACACACAAACTACGAGTATAACAAGCACATACCTCAATAGGTACGCTGCAGACTAGGGGCATGAGAAAGCATGCAATGGGAGAAGAAGAGACTACGAGCGCTACAACGTCCTGCATGTTTTATATCTGCACGATCTACACACACGCACCGCTAAGATCAAGGTAAGATTCCAACGAAAAGAATAAACGTCTCCCACGTGTGCCTCTTTGGTAAGAAAATCGAAAGGGCCAGAGGGTTAAAGAAAAAAAAACCACGCAAGAAAACCCTATTAACAAAACATACAAGAGAATGAGCAATACTTAACGCGCGATTAGAAGAAATAGAAAGTCCGATGAGCCGTAAGAGTACTTGCTAACACGTGGTCTTATCCGTGGCGTGCGAGCCGATAATCCCTAGAAAAATCAACGGGCTGTCGATTCCTCGCTACGCTGATCTCTGCTGAAAACGCTGTTGGGCTCGTTCGGCGTGTCCGTGTGCTTGCAGAAAACACCATCTTAGTAACATCACCCTTCGGCCACCCTATTCACACACGACCGCGCTCGCACACTTCTCAAAATTCTGCCGCATGTTGACAGTGTCCTGTCGCCACCACTGACTGCAACGCTGGGAGGCTACGCAAGTAGTCCGTAAAAAAAGGAGAGGTGTATCGCTCCGACCACAAACGAGCTACACAAACCAGACTCGCGCGTTTCGATTGTTTCCCCTGCAATTACGAGCGTGTTTTGTTAAGCTGATCACTATATTATGACGTGAGGCTGCGACCGAGGCATTTATTGTTTTTCGCTCCCGCAAGCAACGGACTACTTTTTGGTGGCGGAAATACACAGAGTAAGCACAAGCACCATCTTTTACAGCGCTGCACGTGCAGGCACGCACCGCGACTGCCTACCGTGACTAACTTGATGCGAGTTTCGGTACACAAAGGCTCGGCGTCTGCACCCCCTCAGCCGGAGGGGTGAGCGCTCTCCTACGGACGCGTTCTTGTTTGTGCTTTTTGCAAATTGCCCCTGCTCCCTCCAAAATAAAGTTGTTTCTACCTCTACCACTTCCCTTGACTGGTACATGAAAGCTTTACGTGCCCTCAGTAGTTGATAAGCGTGACAGGCTTTATCTGTGTTTTTATCTTATTTGCACAAATTCACCTCCTCTCTCGACCAATATACGATGCAGCATATATCAACGAAATTCATAGCTCGACGCTAATTGGTTCATAGTACTAACTATTGGATATCACGGATTCGACCGTTCGACTGCTTGCTTCAGTGTGTTTTTTTTTTTTGTCTATTGTCCTGTGTCGAATTCGCATGTCCAGTTCTTCTGAATGTAGCGGAGGTCTCCGCATTAATTCTAACCACCAGGGCCCCCTTGATGTGCTCGAGGACACATTGCACAAACGTTCGATTCCGTGGGGCGGGACTGGGGTTCCTTTATTTTATTGAGTTGTTCTCTCTCTGCCCCCGCACTCCACCACCACATGGAATGTAGCGGTTCGACAGACAATCGCAATCACGACCTCGTCCTTCGCTGCAGTAGGCCACGACCACTTAGCCACCGGCGGTGGATGAAAAAACAATTGCATATGCCGAAGCATATGCCAGAGGGACTAACAGCGACGCGTAGAGAGACGAAGTGCCATCGTTCATCCTTCAGTTAGTCCCTTTGAAAATAAGGACGAAACATTTCGACCATGAGAATTGCGCACGGCACGCATCGTTTTCAGTTACTCTTCCCCAGACTAACCGCTGGTCGCGAGGAATAACTGCAGCGGTTACTCCGGTTTTCGTCCTTTGCGGCTTAGAGTGTAGGCGCGTCATCGTCAAAGTGAGCCAGTACAGGAGGCGTTTGTAGGCCGAGTTTGAAATGCCGTTTGTTCTCTCCGCCCCATACAGATGGAACGCCTTCCCTTCTAAGCGTGTTCGCCGCGCGGCTAGGTGTGAGAAGTTGGCTATAAACCTTCGGTAACAGTACCTAGAAGGAGATATCCGCAACAGACTTCGTTCACCCACTGCTCACAGTTCGTTCGTTTAGCACACACTGCCCGTTGGTCTACTTCGTCGTCGCAAACACATCGCTATTTTGCAGTTGCCTGCGTAGGACCACACTGGAATGCCGACACAAACACCTACACAGGAATACAGCGTCCACATCTCGGTGTTCTCCGCACACGCGGAGTGGAGATAAAGCACCTGGTCACTCGCAAACGCACGTACACTGCCGAGACACCGGGAAACTACGTTGACGAGACATGCAAGCGCACACCCCGTACGACCAGTCCAACCCCGCGAATGACCCCCCTTGCTCCCCTCCTTTTTCATTGTCCCGTGCAGCTGTGCGCCTGCTACAAAGAAAACACACAAAAATGCTTTTAGCCTCGCTCCCATGTCACTCACTTACTCGGAGCGAAAGACGCGCTTGGAAAGGCTGGGCTTCGCTCTGCTGGGCGGCTGGATGTACACACATTTCCCAGAAGCACTTGCGCGCCCACGGGTGGCGCTGCGGTGCTTGAAAAAGGTCTATTGTAAAAAAAAGTAGCCTGCGTGTATCTGCTACGGATTTATATTCATAAACTTGCGTCTGCAGTAGGCACACACAAACTACGAGTATAACAAGCACATGACCTCAATAGGTACGCTGCAGACTAGGGGCATGAGAAAGCATGCAATGGGAGGAAAAGAAGAGACTACGAGCGCTACAACGTCCTGCATGTTTTATATCTGCACGATCTACACACACGCACCGCTAAGATCAAGGTAAGATTCCAACGAAAAGAATAAACGTCTCCCACGTGTGCCTCTTGGTAAGAAATCGAAAGGGCCAGAGGGTTAAAGAAAAAAAAACCACGCAAGAAAACCCTATTAACAAAACATACAAGGAGAATGAGCAATACTTAACGCGCGATTAGAAGAAATAGAAAGTCCGATGAGCCGTAAGAGTACTTGCTAACACGTGGTCTTATCCGTGGCGTGCGAGCCGATAATCCATAGAAAAATCACGGGCTGTCGATTCCTCGCTACGCTGATCTCTGCTGAAAACGCTGTTGGGCTCGTTCGGCGTGTCCGTGTGCTTGCAGAAAACACCATCTTAGTAACATCACCCTTCGGCCACCCTATTCACACCCACGACCGCGCTCGCACACTTCTCAAAATTCTGCCGCATGTTGACAGTGTCCTGTCGCCACCACTGACTGCAACGCTGGGAAGGCTACGCAAGTAGTCCGTAAAAAAAGGAGAGGTGTATCGCTCCGACACACAAACGAGCTACACAAAACACAGACTCGCGCGTTTCGATTGTTTCCCCTGCAATACGAGCGTGTTTTGTTAAGCTGATCAGAACTATATTATGACGTGAGGCTGCGACCGAGGCATTTATTGTTTTTCGCTCCCGCAAGCAACGGCTACTTTTTGGTGGCGGAAATACACAGAGAAAGCACAAGCACCATCTTTTACAGCGCTGCACGTGCAGGCACGCACCGCGACTGCCTACCGTGACTAACTTGATGCGAGTTTCGGTACACAAAGGGGCTCGGCGTCTGCACCCCTCAGCCGGAGGGGTGAGCGCTCTCCTACGGACGCGTTCTTGTTTGTGCTTTTTGCAAATTGCCCCTGCTCCCTCCAAAATAAAGTTGTTTCTACCTCTACCAGCTTCCCTTGACTGGTACATGAAAGCTTTACGTGCCCTCAGTAGTTGATAAGCGTGACAGGCTTTATCTGTGTTTTTATCTTATTTGCACAAATTCACCTCCTCTCTCGACCAATATACGATGCAGCATATATCAACGAAATTCATAGCTCGACGCTAATTGGTTCATAGTACTAAATATTGGATATCACGGATTCGACCGTTCGACTGCTTGCTTCAGTGTGTTTTTTTTTTTTGTCTATTGTCCTGTGTCGAATTCGCAATGTCCAGTTCTTCTGAATGTAGCGGAGGTCTCCGCATTAATTCTAACCACCAGGGCCCCCTTGATGTGCTCGAGGACACATTGCACAACGTTCGATTTCCGTGGGGCGGGACTGGGGTTCCTTTATTTTATTAGAGTTGTTCTCTCTCTGCCCCCGCAACTCCACCACCACATGGAATGTAGCGGTTTCGACAGACAATCGCAATCACGACCTCGTCCTTCGCTGCAGTAGGCCACGACCACTTAGCCACCGGCGGTGGATGAAAAAACAATTGCATATGCCGAAGCATATGCCAGAGGGACTAACAGCGACGCGTAGAGAGACGAAGTGCCATCGTTCATCCTTCAGTTAGTCCCTTTGAAAATAAGGACGAAACATTTCGACCATGAGATTTGCGCACGGCACGCATCGTTTTCAGTTACTCTCTCCCCAGACTAACCGCTGGTCGCGAGGAATAACTGCAGCGGTTACTCCGGTTTTCGTCCTTTGCGGCTTAGAGTGTAGGCGCGTCCTCGTCAAAGTGAGCCAGTACAGGAGGCGTTTGTAGGCCGGAGTTTGAAATGCCGTTTGTTCTTCTCCGCCCCATACAGATGGAACGCCTTCCCTTCTAAGGCGTGTTAGCCGCGCGGCTAGGTGTGAGAAGTTGGCTATAAACCTTCGGTAATATGCGCAGAGGCCCAGAAAACGCCTGACTGACTTGTTTTCCGTTGGCGCTAGAAATTTCGCGACGGCCCCAATCTTCTCTGGGTCCGCACGAACGACGCTGTTTCTTACAACATGACCTAGGAATTGGAGTTCATCAAAACCGAAGTGGCATTTCTCTGCTTTCAGTGTCAGGCCGGCGGACTAAATCACTTGAGAAACCAACAACAGCCCTAATAGGTGCTCCTCGAAAGTTTCTGAAACAACATGACTTCAAGACGCGAAAAATGAACACAGACGAAACATAAAAAACGATAAGGACACGCGACAAGGACAAACTACAAGGACAAGGCGCTTGTCCTTGTCATTTTTTTTATGTTTCGTCTGTGTTCTTTTTTTGCGTCTTGAAGTCATTATGAATGGTCACCAACTAGCCCAAACAAGAGTTCTGATCTGAAAAGACGATGACGTCATCGAGACACACCAAACACGTCTGCCATTTCAGGCCAGATAGAACCGTGTCCATCGTTCTTTGAAATTTCACTGGAGCTGAGCGTAATCCGAATGCCAAGTCCTTAAATTCGTACAGCCCGTCAGGCGTCACGAAAGCAGTCTTTTCTCTGTTGCGTTCTTCGACCTCAATTTGCCAAAAGCCACTTTTCAGGTCCACCGCTGCCGCAATTCCCCGAAGATAACTGCGGAAAACTGCTACGCCAAAAGGAATGTCTCCGACGCCCCACACGAGCACTTATACCACCGTGCGGTTCTGACCTCCCTGGTGGGCTTACTCGCTTAGAGGAGGTGGCGCTTCGGAGACTTCGAGTCGGGGTTGCTCTTACGCCGGCAGTGACCGCCCACTGGCCGCAACACTACCGCGCAGCGTATGGAACCACATGCCCCTTTTGTGACGCTCCTATAACTGCAGTGGACGCGACACACTTGCTCTGGTCGTGCGCGGGCCTGGAGCAAGCACGCCTTCGTCATCTGAGAGCAACCGGCCACCGTCCCGGTCGCCCTCCGGACTTACAAGGGCGGAAAAATGGACCATTCCACCGATCCTTGTTAAATTTTATGCATGAGTGCAACTTGTTTGTTTATGTGTGATGAGCCTCTCGTGTTACTATGTACATTTTTATGCCAAAGGGCAGTCTTTTGAATAAAAAAAAGGTCCATCGACGAGAAATACCGTGCTTGCCTCAACCTGTCGAGAGAATCATCGATTCGCGGTAATGGGTATACTTCTTTTTTTTTTTTGTCACGCGGTTCAGTTTGCGGTAGTCTACACAAAATCGTAGGCTGCCGTCCTTCTTTTTAACCAGCACTACCGGCGATGCCCAAGGACTTTTTGATGGACGTCATCATCGAGCATCTCCCTCACTTGTTGAATCGCTTCGCACTCCTTTGGTGCGACACGGTAAGGGTTCTGTCAGTTTGGTCGTGCCGTCTCCTCTGCTATAATACGGTGCTTTGTCAGTGGCGTTTGTTTTGACTCGCGGGTTCGACGAAAACAGTCTTGAAACTCGCACAGAAGATTAAGAAGACGATGTTTCTCCGGTGGCGGTAAACTTGTGCTCACGTCAACAGGTGGTGCTGCTAAGGTATCTGGCTCACCGTGCTGTACTGCCAGGAATTCGCGGAACTCTGCAACTTCGAGGAAAGCAACTGCAGTGCCTTTGGTAATATGCCGTCGTTCGTTGCCAAAGTTTGTCAGCAGAACCTCGGCTTGACCATGCACTACACTGACGATCCTACAGCACACTTCTCTGGTGAACTGTGTCAGAGGTCATCGAGCCTGTGACCCCCACTACCGACCAGCGTTGCCGTGGCCGTGAAACTTTTCACGTTGATCGACTAAAACCGTACCATGGGCTCTCCCTCCTCATGACGCTTTGCTTCACCTGAGTGGCTTCGTCTTCAGCCAGGTGGGAAGAATGAAGAAGATGCGCTCTATGCACATTCCCGCAGCTTTATCGCCAGTGCATCACAAATGGGGCTTGGGCTGGACGTTGTTACTGCCTTGGCTACAAGGCCTACGCTCTTTCGTCTTGCGTCAGTGTGAACCACAGCATCCACGACCAGGTCGGATTTCAGGAACGCTTTAGAGCGCCACAAGCACGGACACAAACAAACACGTGGGACAATATATAAGCGCTTTTTTTATTTACGCTACGTGAGAGCCAGCTATTCCATCGTCATAATATTGAAGCTGAGAAGAACAATAAACAAGCGCTGTCCAATGTGTTCCTTTCCGTGTTTACTGCGCTACAATACATTCTTGGTGTGCAACCAACGAATCCGAGTCGGTACGATTCTGAACGCCGGACTTATTAACACAAAAGTGTGTTATGCCGGAGTCCCCCAAAAAATGAGTGAAGTATTTCCGTATTGGAAGTGGACGTCTGAAAAAGTAGACGCACATTCGCAATGAAAAAGTACCACACCCTTTCAAACTCAAACATACCTTCACCTAGGACGCGACGAAATTAGCTGGAAGCTCCACAGCTACATCACCGAAATGTTCTTCATATAACGAACCGACGGGCCTCATACCTTCAATCCAGCACTTTAAAAGATGCATCTAACTAACGCCTGTTTAAGGTAAAGGCATTTACCAAGGAACAGTAATGTTAAGTTAACATCGACTCTCTTCTACTGCACTCTTGGTTCGCTCAGTTTCGCAGCTGCGGTACCGCCATCGAGGAATGATGGAGCAAAGCAGATTTTCGTGCTAATGCGCGCTGGCAGTCAGCACTTCGGCATTCCTTGGGCCTCTATCGCCGCGTAAGTCAGAGGAGTGAAGCCGTCGTGAGGCGTGAAGGCGCTTACCTGAGGCACAGTACAGCCGCGGCCACTACATAATTTGTCTTGTGTGGCCAGATGTGTTGAGTTCGACGCTCATTGCTCTGCGAGCGCAAAGACGGCCGTCGACAAGCAAAGGATAAAATTTTCAGTGCAGTGTGCTGTATGTTTACAAAACGATGCGCTGACAACCGGTACGTATGCTCCTAGTTTGTAGAAGGTCTGCGCATCGCTCTGACGACTGCAATTCATTGTCTCCGGAGCAATGTGAGCCTTTCGATAACTTTCTTGTGTACACCTGTCGAGGATACCTGTACTGTGTCGAGGCGGCGCTGATGTCTACATTTAACGTGTTCACATGTCCCTACTACCCATCCCATCTCCCCTCACTTGATTCGCCATATCCATAAGAATCATTACTAACAGTTCACGCTTTTCTAACGGTAAAAGCCTACTTCATGATAACAACATCTTAACCATTTCAGAGCTCCTCAATTACAACTTAGGTATCATTTTCTATAAGTACATAACCAAGACACTACCTCCAATCGGCTTCTCATCTACTGACCTGGTTGCCCATAGTAATACTAGATTTGCGTGTAACAATAACGTTCTTTTACCTAAGGTACGAACTAATTATGGTAAACTAACTGCTGAATTTTCATCAATATCACTATGGAATACACTACCAGCTTCTATAAAAAATGCAAGAAACTTGCATCATTTTAAGACAGAACTAAAATCACACATTATGCATGCTTAGTATTACTGTTCCTTTCCATAGCTTCACCTTGTTTCTATGTCCACATTTCACGTATTTCAGCTTTTTGTATTCTTTTTCAGTTATACTGCTTGCATTATTCATCGTTTCATATTGTTTTATTGTGTATATTTTGTTTTCATTTAGTATATATAGATATATTTTTAATGTTCTGCTGCAAACGTGTTTAGTTTATACCTTCGATTATTGCTTATGTTGCCTCTAACACTGTTTTACCACAATTTGCCCTTAACAGGAGGTCCCGATACAGTCTTCGACTTTGGGACCTCCTTTTGTATACTAAACACATGTAATATTCTTGTATTCGTATCAATAAAAAATCTGAATCTGAATCTGAATCTGAATCTGTCGCTTATGCATTCCACAGTTTTGCGAAGACAGGTTTCATTTTCGTGTTACAGCGATTCCTATTACAGAGGGATCAACTACATTTTTTATCACAGCTCCTGTACTCAAAGCTAGGTGTTCTATATAATGGATTGGCCGTGTTTTAATGGTAATGGCTCCATGGCAGACATGAATGCATGGGGACTGAGTTGGAGTATATGTTTTATTTGGAAAAGCCAGTGTCCGATCTCATGAAGTATTAACAAAGAAATGCATCATTTAGTCTGTGTAGGTGGTGGGTTCACCGATTTTCTATATTTAGCCAGATATAATGGATGATCTTGCAAAATAATCAGATGAAAAAGGCGGAACACGAAAACTGCAAAAAAAACACGCAATGCTCAGGCCTATTCGATCCAGGAAGTCCAAACAGGCATCTCGTTTGACTTCAGGTACGGTGGCATGGTAAGACTGATCGAAGTACAAGCAGCGAAGTGTTGAAATGCTTCACCTGCTTCAGAAAGTTTAGCTGCATGTGCAGAACCCGTAATCAATCCAAGACACGCTGTCCGAACATTTCCGTCCAGCATAACACAGCAGACGGGCCTACGGCGTTGAATGAGTCCAAACTCACGGTGCCCCACCTTTGGCCAGATATGGATTACGTCCGATGTAGCAGTATAATGTGGTTACGGATGACGTACACGCTAGCCTCGATCATTTTATACGCGCCTGCACATTATTAACAACCGCTACAGATGTCGCGCGGCAATTGTAATTTTTCATTTCCGAACGAATTACTTATGCGCACATCATGAAAAGAAAGTTGATGATTGGTATTTAAGCGGGACGGAATCTGGCATAAAGCTACAGTGCAGTGGTTTTCCAGCAGGAGGTCTTTCGGTTGTTCTCGACGAGTGCGCTGCTGTCTTCGGAAAGACGTCGCGTCAAAAGCACTATTTGTCCTGTGAGTACTAAAAGGACGCATATTTGAAAAGGAAATGTACAGCCCGCTTTTTAAATAATCATTGATTCTAGTTTTTAAGGCTTTTCTTGAACAGTGTGCTGTTGTTTTTTGGAACGATGTCAGGTCAAAAGCACTAATTCTCCTTTCAGTACTACACGGAAGCATATTTTAAAAGATGGGCAACCGGCTTTTTAAATACACGCTGATTGTAGCTTTTAAGGGAGGCGACAGATTAGCTGAATATTTATTGATGCATGGTGCTTTAAGTCCCAAAACTGTGTTTTGACTATGAGAGAGTCCACAGTAAAACGCTCCAGAAATTTCCACCACCTGGGCTTCCTGAACACGCACTTACGTAGCACAGCACACGAGCCTCAACATTTCCATGAAAATGCAGCAGTCGCGGTCACGATCTGGTCCCGCGATCTCCGGATCTGTGCTATCACCACTAGGCCACAAAGTCGGGCGACCTCAATACGGAACCTCGATAACACAGGAAACTTGAAGTAATATAGTCCACTGTTGCAAGGGTTCTTCCTACAATAATGGAGATATGAAGAAAGAGTACATCATACCATGCTCTTAGCGCAATAGTGCGCTCCCCTCCGTAGCATTGGCCCGAGGCGAAGAGACAGAGATGTCGTACTGGCAGTGGCACCCACCTCCTAAAATTCTGGCTTCGCAGCGCTTCACATTTATATTGGCACATACCTTCATGCACGAACCGCCCACGCTGGCACGTACGCAGCACTGAAAGGAAGGAAAGGGCTGAAGAGGCCATCTCATGCAGAAACCATCGACCGAACAAGAGGGTATCGACGCTCGTCAAGGACATGCTTCGTCTTTTCAGGCTCGCAGACCCTGCCATGTCAGAGGACGAGAAGGTAGGACATCTGATGCGCGGGGTGAAGGAACAGCTTTTCGCCGGACTAGTACTCAATCCACCAAATACCATAGCCGAGTTCGCGAGTGAGGCGACCACAATGGAGCGTACTCTCCAGCAACGGTCGTCACAGTACCGACGCCCTGACGTCACGGCAGCGACATGTTCTATCGGCTCCGATAGCTAGAGGCTGCCCTTGCAGAGTTCACACGAAGTATTGTGCGTGAGGAACTCCGTCAACTTCAAGCGATCGGACCACAACCACACGTGTCAGCCTTTACCGGCGTCATCCGGAATGAAATCCGACAGGCGGTGCAGCCACTCACGCCATTGGCGTCGTCATCTGCGTTGCCCGTCCTCACATATGCGGCGGCACTCCGTACACCCGCGCCTATTGCTGTGGATTCCATCGTGCCGACGTTAGAGCTGCAGGCTACGCACCGATTCCAGAACGCGCCATCGCATCTGCCGCCCGCCTCAAGGTTCTCGCACACACCTACGTATCTGCCGTCAAGGTCAAGGCGAAGTCCCAGTAAGGCGAGCATATGGCGTACCTCAGATAACCGTCCGCTCTGCTACCACTGCAGCGAAGCGCGTCACGTGTACCGTGAATGCGCGTACCGTCAGTTAGGTCTCCGCGGTTTCCACGCTTACGCGCGCTGTGCCCGATGTGGTGAGCGCCCACAGACATCGAAGCGTATCTAATGACTCAGGGAATGCCATCGACCGCTCAGCGCTGTCGGTGGCGATCACCATCCCCTCGCCGGTCTGGGTCGCCTAGCTTGACTTCGTCCTCGAACGCTCCTTCCAAGAGATCGCCGAGTCCTTACAGGGGAAACTAGGAGCGGCGACTTCCGGATGAGAAGTGGCTGTCCAACGAACTTTAAAAGAACCTCCCTCGACCGCTGACGACCCGCTGCCGACCGACGTCACCAAAACTGTTTCCGCCGAGATTGCTGTATTCGTTGATAATCACGCTGTCACTGCTCTCGTCGATACCGGGGCCGATTATTCCATTATGAGCAGCACACTGGCGTCTAAACTAAGAAAAGTGACAACACCGTGGCACGGGGCCCAGCTTCGAACAGCCTGTGGTCATCTGGCGTTGCCAGCCGGAATGTGCACGGCGCGAATTCGAATCCGAGATTCGACGTTTACGGGGTCTTTCCTCGTCCTACCTGCGTGCTCCCGGCGAGTAATTCTGGCAATAGACTTTCTTCGCGAATGCGGCGCAGTTTTCCAACTCCGTGAGTTACTGGTATCATTCGAGGACCCCGTTTTCCCTGGAATTGAGAGCACTCTAGTCTTCAACACAGCGCTACGTGTTTCCAACGAATCGGTCACCGTGGAATGCGGGCAGCATCACTGTGGAATGCGGGCAGGACACCAGCAATGCTGAGAAAACATGGTAGCGCACAAAAATTGGAAAAGGTCATAGGCGCGGTCTCTAAAACCCTTCTTCAGAAGGTGAAGGGCACGAACAAAAAAATGCCCAGCCCCGTCGAAAAGGGATACAAGCCCGCAGTGGTGCCCTACGTCCACAATCTTTCCCACAACATGAAGAAAGTCGCTAACAGGTTCGGTGTGCCCGTTGCGTTCTCGGCGCCGAGCAAGTTGACTGGACTGTGTCCGCGCATTGGCCGCGTTGACGAAAAAAGGTCTGGTTGCGGGAAGAAGCACACCATATCGTACGTGGCTTGCATGAAGGGCGTCGTGTATGAAATATCGATGTGGTGTGGGAAAACCTACGTGGGCCAAACAGGCAGATGTGTCAATGTCCGAGCACGGGAGCACGAATTACCTGTAATAAACAAAGGCGTAACGCATTTACTTGCACACTGCAAGACATGCGGATGTGAACCCAGATTGCGTGAGACAAAGATAATTGGCAGGAGTGGTGATACGTTGGCTAGGGAACATTTGGAGGCATATCACATAAAAAAGAGAGGCACGAGTTGTATTAGTGACACATCGGTTTCTCTGTATGAGAAGGAAACACATCTGTTAAATTCTGTATTTTAATTTCGCCTTTGACGACACCCATGCACGCATGCGCATATGTTGTAATTCTTGGCTCTTCTGTTTGAATAAATTAAGTTGAAGTTTAGCGTTCCACGTGCTGTTTCTTCTCCCCGTCTTCATAAGTCTCTTTTTCAGATTTTTTGCGCTACCATGTGTTCTCAGGATGTCAACCAACTCGCCCAGCAACAAGTTCTGCACACCAGCAATGCTGTGCTCGCGGAAGCTAATTTGTCCCTCCTTATTGCTCAACAAATCTGCGTAGCCCGAGGGATTATTCATCCTAAAAACAGACAAGCCCACGTGCTCGTCACGAATTTCGGCGAACAATACCGTCATCTCATGAGGCGTACCGCCATTACGTACGTTGCAGAAATTGCCGACGTGCAGGACCCGCCAACATTAGCTGCTGTTTCGTCGTCTGACCATTCCGCCGAAGAGTTTGCAACCACTCTCGATGTAAACCCGACATTATCACCAACACAATGAGACACGCTTCTGCATCTACTGGATGAGTTTCGAGATTGTCTCGCTACAATGACGAAGGTCAACCAAACGCCACTGGCACAGCATCGAATTATCACGGACCCTACCGAAAGAAATGTACGGCAGCACGCTTATAGGGTGTCCCATAAGGAACGCGGCGCTATTCATCACCAAGTTCAGCAGATGCTTAAAGACGACGTCATCCAGCCTTCGACCAGTCCGTGGGCTTCGCCAGTTGTACTAGTGAAGAAAAAAGATGGTACGTTGAATTTTTTCGCAGACTATCGATAACTGAATAAGATCATCAACAGGGACGTTTATCCGCTGCCCGAATTGATTACTCATTGGACCGCATTCGCCACGCTCGATACTTTTCTTCCATGGATTTGCTCAGCAGCTACTGACAAATCCCAGTTGACGCACGGAATCGCGAAAAAACGGCATTTATTACTCCTGACGGTCTCCACGAATTTAAGGTTCTCCCATTTGGCTTATGCTCAGCGCCGGCTACCTTTGAAAGAACGATGGACACGGTTCTATCAAGACTTAAATGGTAATCCTGTTTTGTTTACGCAGACGACGTGGTTGTATTTTCGGACACGCTTGAACAGCACGTACAGCGCCTGAGGGCAGTTCTTCAAGCCATTCGAAAAGCCGGCCTTTCTTTTAAACCTGAGAAGTGTTACTTTGGGTATGAAAAACTGAAGTTCCTCGGACACGTCGTCAGCCACGCAGGTATCCGCCCGGACCCAGAGAAGACCAGCGCAGTTGCGGCATTTCCAACGCCGATAAATAAGCAAGATCTACGCCGATTCTTGGGACTCTGCGTACTGCAGACGCTTTGAAAACAGCTTTTCAAAAATCGCTGCACCTCTCAATGAACTCATCACAGACGACACCCCGTGCGTTTGGCGCCCGGGTCAGTGCTATGCTTTGAATGCCCTGCGGAAACATCTTCACGTCCCAGCTGTACTCGGCCACTTCGACGAAGACGCTGACACGGAGTTGCACACAGATGCCAGCAACGTCGGTCTTGGACTTGTGTTGGTGCAATGGCAAGGCGGCGTAGAGCGTGTGATTGCCTACGCGAGCCGTAGGGTATCACCAGCCGATAAAATTATTCGGTAACTGAAAGGTAATGTATAGCCGTTGTATGGGCGATAACGAAATTTCGTTCATACTTGCACGGTCGCCCCTTCAGAGTAGTCAGCAACCACCATGCCCTTTGCTGGCTCGCGAATCCCAAAGACCCTTCCGGACGCCTGGCACGATGGAGTCTACGCCTGCAAGAATTTTATGTAACGATCGTCTACAAGTCAGGCCGCAAACACACCGACGCTGACTGCCTGTCACGAGCACTGGTCGGAAGTGCCAATACCAGCCTTGACGAGGATGACATTCTTCTTTCTGCAATGTCAGCGACCCATCTTGCTCAGCTACAGCGACTTAGAGCTCAGATCTCTCAATGAATACCTGGAGGGGCGCACCTCCTGCATTCTTCGAGGTTTCGCGCGTTCACTAGCCTCATTTTGCTTCCTCAATGCAGTTCTTTATAAGAAAAACTTCGACCATACCGAAGCTGCATACCTGTTGGTCTCGCCAAACACGTTATGGGAGACATTCTGCGCGCCTGTCACAGATGAACCATAGTCAGGACACCTAGGCTTCACTCGCACGCTGGAAAGAATTCGCCGCTCCTTCTATTGGCCCCGTCTTGCAAAGACTGTCAAGCAATGCGTTCGCACGTGTCGGGATCGCCAACGAGGTAAGACGCCACCCATGCGATCAGCGGGGCTGTTGCACCCAATAGCGACACCGAAAGCGTCCTTTCACCAAGACGTCTCATGGCACAACATCGACAGCCGTGGAGCTTGAGGCACTACGCACCGCACTTTGCGTGATCGATGGAGAGCCACCAAAGAAATGGGCCATCTTTATAGATTCCAAGTCAGCCCTTCAGTGCATTTCATCGGCCTTACGTAGCGGGCCGCAAGACGAATTAGTGCTTCAAACACGACAGCTCTATCACCAATTTACTGACAAAGGCCATGACATCACGTTTCAGTGGCTACCAGGCCACTCTGGGATAATCGGCAACGAGCACGCAGATAGTGCTGCGAAACGTGCCCACGAAATTGGAGTGCTGCAAGCCATCCCACTGTCAAGAACGGATGTAGTAAGAAAACTTCGCTCGCTTGCGCGTGACATGATTATAGCGCAGTGGAACACCTCTGGTCTTCTACATACCCGTCTACACCGCCTCGACCCATCACTACAACTTCGAGTTCCGCGTGGGCTTACCCGCTGTGAAACTACCGTACTTTGCCGCCTGTGGCTAACGTCATTTACAAGAAGTGTCGGCTGTCGCATTGGACTGGAAGACAGTGCTGCCTGTGTTCACTGCGGCAACGAGGAAACAATTGTGCACGTCCTCTGCGATTGCCCTGGGTACTGCTCCCAGCGACAGACTCTCGCCACAGATTTGTCACGCCTTGATGGTCGACCGCTGTCCGAGCAAACCATACTGGAATGCCGGACAGACAGTGTCTCGCAGCAGAAAGCTACGAAGGCTGTGCTCAAGTTTTTGCGCGCAACGGGCCTCATTAACCGTCTGTGACACACGCCGTGCTTGTGTGTGTGCGAGATTTGACCTCTCTCTTTCTCCCTTTATTCTTTTCTTCCATCCCTTTCTGTCTCCCTTCACCCTTTCCCCAGTGCAGGGTAGCAAACTGGATATTTTTTTTTCCGGTTAACCTCCCTGCCTTCCACCCATCATCTCTCTCTCTCTCTCTCACCAGAACGGCATGGATATGCTGGGATCATTTCCCACATCCTCGTCCGGAAACCGATAAATTGTGGGGACCACAGATTACTCAACGCGGTACTGCGAAACAAAGGCATTGACAAGAGCCACCTCAGCAGAAGTCGCCCATTTTTTTGTTCACAACATCGTTCTCCGCCATGGAGCGCCTGCTATAGTCATTACTGATCCGGGAGCAGCTTTTGCCGCAGAGATACTCCAGTAAGTCTTGCGGCTGAGTGGTACTGAACGCCACAGGACAACGGCTTATCACCCGCCGACCAACCGCCTGACCGAAATTCTCTCCATGTATGTCGCCGTCGACGATAAATACTGGGATAACATCCTTCCCTACGTGACTTTTGCGTATAATACCGCAATTCAAGAGAGCACAGGATTTACGCCATTCAGCTTATTTAACGGTCGCGAGGTCACCACAATGCTCGACGCCATGCTCCTTCTCGACAACCTAGGACCGTTTCATACCGATGCTGCAACGTTCGCCCAGCGCGCTGAGGACGCCTGTGAACTCGCGCGATGCCGTATCCAGTGTCGCCAAACCTTGGACTCGCGCCACTACAATCTTCGCCATCGAGAGGTCACGTATAATCCCGGTGACCAGGTGTGGGTGTGGACCCCGTCCGACAGCGTGGCCCTTCCGAAAAACTTTTGCATCGCTACTTTGGCCCTTAGACGGTTGTAAGGCGCCTGAGCGACATTACTTACGAGGTCCTCCCAACCCCAAGAAACTCCCGCAGGCGTGCCCAAACTGAAGTTGTGCACCTGTCCAGGCTGAAACCGTACTTTCCGCGTGATGACGGGACTGTGGAGTGACTGCACCTTCTGTGATGGCTTAGTGTCTTTTTTTCTTGTTTATTTGTTTGTTCTTGTGGTGTGCCATTTTTGTCTTATTCGTTTTCTACATCCACATATCAGTTTACTTAGCCTTACCCATCTGCAGCACCGAGACGATGCTTCCTTAGGAAGGGGGGCAATGGTACATACCTTCATGCATGAACCGCCGACGCTGGCACGTACGTGTTTTCTGTGGAAGAAGAGAACGTTGTCAGTCGGACTCCGGAAAAGACGTGGACTCCAGGCTGCCTCTTACTTGTTCCGTGACAATATGAGATAATAAGGGCCCATTTTGAAAAATTAGTGCAAGTCCACGCCTACGAGATCTCACCAAGCACCGGAGCTGCGGCTCGGTTGCCAAGTAAACAATCGTGGTCGTGTTGCGCTATAACTATCGATGTCAGTGTGCTATAGCAGTGTGCGGAGGGCAAAGCTCTGGTTAGTGCGTCAAGGGAAAGCATGGGCCCTCTTTTCCCTCATGCACCTTCTTTTCTTTCTCTCTTTCTCCTTACCTTCCCTACCATGTCGCCCGCGCAACCCATAGTCTTCTTTCGTTCGTTCTTTCTTTTTTTTTACAATGGCCGCCATGTAGCACTGTCATTGTCACTATTACTGCCATGTACCAGAGGTCTGAAAGAACTGGTGTGGGTGATAGGTCGAGGACAAGTGCGGGTCCGCCATTCTGTCCTACGCAATTCGAGAGTTTCTTCTTCCTTCTTCATGTCATTCCTTCCTTCTTCCATTCTTTTAGGGGCAAAGCACCTTATATTCTCGGGTTGTCGACATCTCTTAATTGTCGTGTGCTGTCGCCACGGTAATCAAGTTCAGGTTCTCTGTAGTCGAATCGTTAAAGTGATAATAAATTCACGTGAGAGATATACAAGGCATACAACAAGGGTAACATCAATAATACACGGCGTCATGGCACAACGTAATTATTGCGTCAATAAGATAAGTGACGACAAACGTGCAATTAAAAAAAAATTCAGAACAACGTCTGGTATTTCAAGATATTAAAGGTGATAGAAAACTACAGTAAACTGCGAAAGATCCAGCAATACAATAACTCTCACAAAGAGTATAATCACTATGAGGAATATTGTGGTATGCTCCGCAAGCTGTCTTTTTCAACAGAAATGTTTTGGGAATGCGTTACTTCAATAAAAATGCAAGCACGTGACGCGTCATCTGTCGTCCATGTTCACGGCGGCAAAATGGAGCGCGCGAACACTCTTTGTTGAGAAATCCGTATGCGATGTTATTAGTTTTCAGAGATGATATAGTTCGAAGAAATTCTCGCAGCTATACACAGGTTTTTTGTCCCTGTAGTATACAAAATGTTCGTAATGTTTAGGCACTGGAATAATATTGAACTGCCGAAAAAGTTGCGCAGTGTGAGCATCACAAATAACATTGGCAATATGACGTAACTCTTTCTTTTTTAGTACGTGTATTTCGTTAATATAAGATAAGCTGGTATTTCCCCAAGAAAACGGCAGTTGAAATGGAACGACAGCAGTGTGTTTTAGATAAGCAATTTTATTGATATAATAATCTCTGAGAGAAACTTTACTAGCATTCCAACGTACTTATACCTAAATAAGGCATGACCGAACTCACGTGACGATGCCAGCTCATGTTCTTAGAAAGTGTAACTTGCGTCAAACGATAGTCTAAAAACAAGTCTATAATGAATGGATAAAACCGGTCCCAAATAAACTAACATGATTTAAAGTACTTTATTTTACTGGAATAATCAGGAATAATTGCATTAATTAACATTTCTTCAATTGGGTTGCTGAAATTGTGTGGCTCGGTACTGGAGGCAGGGCGGTGCCAATGTAATTCTAGGAGTGTCGTGTCAGAAGCTATTTGAACGAATTTTTTCTGTTAATGAGCCCGGTCTGTAGGCGTCTTACGTCGTCGTCGTCATGGCTGCGGTAAAGCAGGCCCATTAGCACCGATTGATGTGTTGCTGTGAGATGACCGACGCATCACAACATGCTTCGCTCCTCCCCAGGTTTCACGTTAATTAATCTCTCATGACCCTTTTTTATTATTTGTCCTTATCGCTTCTTATTTTGTACTGCACACAATCGCCCTCACGCAACAGTGTAGATAGTAAGTCAAGAGTAAGGACTTTGACTTTCGGACTAACAGCTCCTGTGTCATCAATAGACACTCCGTGCAAAATTTCCTCGACCTCTCTCTAACACTGCCGTGTCTGTGCGTGCGCGTGATTCGACCTCTCTCTTTCTCCCTTTATTCTTTTGTTCCGTCCCTTTCTGTCTCCCTTCACCCCTTCCCCAGTGCAGGGTAGCAAACTGGATATTTTTCCTTCCGGTTAACCTCCCGGCCTTTTGCCTATCACCTCTCTCTCTCTTCCTCGACCTCAAACAGCGCCGCGGTTGAAATTATTGCCGTAGAGCTCTCCTTGTACGGCACTTAATAACAGCACAAACAAACATGCCATTTCGTCCCGGGAGGGGCCTATGAGCCGTCAGCAGCTAGTGTCATGAAGTTTCTAACAGAGAGTTACACGCTGCATCACCACAATGGTGGTCGGAGCTTCACTGTAAATACAGATAGGAAGAAGCCGTCCAGTATTCCATTAAAAACTGCGATTAGAATCAGACTTAACTAATGGCTGTAAAATGTAGAGATGGTTCTATTCGAGTGGCCCTAGCTCCGCTGCAAAGCGACAGAAAGGTGTTTTATTTTATTTTTTTTATTTTTTTTTTATTTTAAGTATATCCTACGTGTGGGCGTCTCACTGAAAAATTGTTTTAACTAATGGTGCAGCTTGCCGTGCAGCTTATTAATGTGTTGATATCATACGCGTTCTTCCTTAGCTTTAATACTCTTATATGATAGTGCTACTGAGAGAAATATTTACTCTTATAATATCATTTCCAGATAACCGTACCGACAAAAAGCCAGATGACCAGTGTGCATTTTCTTGTAATCCTGACTTTCTTGAGCTATGCGGCCTACGTGAAGACACGTAAGTTTTAAGTGTTTGCGCACTGTTCTCTTTCTTTGTTTCGTTATCTTTGAGAGGCAGAACCATTCGAGCCGTCGCTACCTTTACGAGAAGCAACTGACGTGTTTCAAACTGTAATTATGTGCTTACAAGTGAGGTGCTTCTCTAAACATAACGTTATTTCGGTCCGTAACTCAGCTCTTTGAGGTACTAAGCGCCCTGCTGGTGATTTCTTGTTAAAGTTACTTTCATAGAGATTGAAGTGTAGCGGTTACTCTTCACTACCTCTAGGCTGTTGGCAACTCCAGAAAACACTGCTTCATCTGGTAATACTGCTCATATAAACAAAGGTGGCTACGATATCTAAGGTCACGACGGGTCTTCCACATGTGCCGTGCTGAAGTTTCTTGATTGCACGAACGATAGCGCTTTTGTTGTATCCTCCCTATTCGTAGTGTGTTTCCTGCGCCTAGCGAAAGAACGAGTAATGGCTTCGGTGGCTAAATTTTCTGATCACAATCCCCAAGTCTACAGCCTCCTGCGAAACACCTCCCAACTTTGCTAACGAAAGGGCGGCTGTTTACAGTATGCTTGATCTTGGCGCAAAAATGGAATAGTGCTGCTGAAGTAAACACATAGAAGAACAAGCAGCGTGACAGGGAGCACTCACAGCTAATTAGCAGTGCCAGAAGTGCCGTGGAATTTGTGTTTCTCAATGGCAATTACACATTGCAGTAGGTAGAGCCAGGGAAAGGAGTACTCAAAGCAAGACGCACTCGTACAGAGCACTATGCCGAAGTTTCTGTATTGTGGAGTTGAATCATATTGGTTAACGAACGCGCATTTTCTCAATCACTGGATCACCAATCGGTGTTAAGGATTTCAGATGAAAAACCGCGAGTAGCGCACTCGTGCATATGTCCAGCCTGTTCGTGAGCCACATCGTATGTATTTAATGGGCAACAGCCATCGAAGAGAACGACTCCTTGAGAAAGAGAAGCCTTTCTGCGTTGAAAGCCATTCAAATAGGCCCAGACAGCAAAGCGCGTTTATGGAATGTCAGCTGAAGCAGCAGTTTTCCCTTATCTTTGCAGACAATGGAAGTGTGCATTCTTCAAGTCGCATTGCGGAACTTCTATCTTAAAAGAACAAAGATTTCAAAAACTCCCGTATGACTACAAATCAGATGCTTATTTCGGAAGCGGATTCCTATGAGGCGAGAAAACAACCTGAGGATGAGAATTTCCAGCTCAATGAAACGAACTGCCAGAAGCTTGTACCGTCTTAACTGTCTTGCTTGCGTGCGTCATAACACAGCACTCCTTCTAGAGCCCTCTAGGTAGCTGTGGAAGAAGTGACGCGTATTAAAAGTGTGCTTCAATGCTGAAGAGAACGCCTCACACCCTGCGTGAAGTAGCTGAGAAGGCTGATGTATTGGAGCGGGGACAACACCCAGACTTGCGCAGAGGACTTACGCAGCTGCACATTGGCAGCCTAAGGTGCTCCTTGTTACGTGCTCTCATTCTTATCTTTAGGTCTTCATTTTTCTCCCCCATGTTCCTTCTTGTTGCTCGTAGTCTTCATTTCTGCTTCCTCTTATTCTTCGTCGTCGTTGTGTACTTCCCCTTTTTTCGCAATAATCTCATCTGTCGTCATCCTCTCTTGCTCGTCCTCTTCTATTTCTTCACCGTGCTCTTCTTCTGAAACTCGCCGTCTTCTTTTTTCACTTCCTCCTCGTCTTCCACTTATTTCTTTTCTTTCTGCTCGTCCTCTCCTTCTTGTTCTTTCAGTGGATACCGCAACGGGAGCACTTAATTTGCTTGAAAGTCTAAATATCTACGCTTCATTGACCAAGGCTTTACGTGTCAACTTGTAAGTTGTAATCAGAAGTGAAATAAAATGATGAAATATTCGTGTCGTCGTTAATAAAACAGGGTATATCGGGAGCCAGTTTAATCGCGAGTGCGCGGGGAACTTCGCGTGGGCATGCGAACTTCTGGAGTGTGCTATAAAACGAAAATTGTGATGTATCGCGATTTACGGGACCTGTGGAGTGATTACTAATTTATTTACTGCTGCGTGAACAGGGTGGGCACAACTGGCTCACAGCAATACCTAAAATTCCTCAGTGTGCCCAGCAGTGCAAGTGCTGGCAGCACAAAATACAAAATATGCCAGCGGTATGGGCCGGTCACTGCGAGGTGTTTCTATTTGTATGGAGCAGTAGAGAACACCTTATTAGTTTGTAGTACCTGAATATGTGCACAATAGTATGTTGGCAAACGAGAAAGAATAGAATGGAGCGCTCAGGCGAATATAACAAAAAATGACGTGAGCGACCTAGAAGCAGTTAAAGAAAACGGAAGAATGTCGTAGCCATTGTTTTCTCTTGGTGATTTTTATTGTTACGTCCTCTTAAAATTCATTGAACAGGTATGTGTACCAAAAGCGTTTACTGAAGATAACTTCAGTAATTACAATTTCTTCTTTTGCAGTTGGTTTGCACGCCAGTGAGGAAGAAATGTTCTGCAGCTACGAAGGCGAGCTTTATCCCCGCATGTGCCCAGGAAAAAGTGAAGTATGTAAACATAAAGGAGAGAAAATTCGCATTTGCAAAAAAGGATTATATCGATGGCGACTCTGGTACAACTGCGTTCCATACAAGCAGTGCGGTAAGAAGCCTTGTGGGACAGGACAATCCACCAAAGATTATTGGGTTAAATGTAAACATTTCGACATCAATCTGTCTGGCTGGGTGGAAAATTTAGGAGTTCAAATTGATCCAGCCACAGTTTAAAGAGAGCCCGACGTTTCGGGACCGACTCGGTCCCTTCTTCAGGGGGTGACTGTGTTGGTCAAGGAAGAAATGCCGCCTTCCTGTACTCTCACCACGGCTCCTGCTTTTCCTTTCCCTCGTTTGTTCGCTTTCCCTCACGCAACAGGCTCCTCCGCAGAGAATATCTTTTTCAGATTCTCAAACCGCAATTAGTAATTTTACAAATCCCAGCATTCACTCACCGGCTGCTAAAATCCTCGCTTCTACTCCCCCACCTAATCGCCTAATCACCCTCATTGGGGTCCCTGCACACAGCGGACACCCAGGCAACACGGCTGCTCACACCCAGGCCCGAGCACTCGTCAACCGGGCTGAGAGCGCCCTGCCTTCGTCCCGCAGTGCAAGGGATCGACTCCTCGGCTACCACGATCCTACCATGTCTTGCAGAAACTCTCGCTTAACGTACCCCCACCGCGTAAATCTCTTTCCAGGAATGACCAGATTTTGTAGCGCTAACTTCAAACTGCCACAGTCACGACCCCTTCCCTTCTCTCCATCGTCCCGCATGGTGAAACCTCTCCGCACTACCACTTGAGTCTTAGCACCCGAGCCGACTTCACTCACATCTTTCTAAATTGCCCTAACAAGCCCAAGCCCCCGCGGCAGGGGTCACAACATCATGAGCGATGGGAGGCTGCTCTGCGCAGCTCGCAACCGGAGCTACAGCTTCGGGCAGTGGGCTGAGCCAGGAGGGTCGCCGAAGCACATAAGTGCCCGGCCATCTAGAATGGCCCGAGAGGTCATCGCCGTCCTGCTTACTTTTTCCCCTTCTTTCCTCTCGCATGATTCTCCCAGGAATCAATAAAGTTGTTTACCTACCTACCTGCCAAAGTGGCGATGCGCTATCAAAACTCCCGATGATGAAAGCTCCGCAGTTCGCCTGGCGCTTGTACGCAGCACAGAATTCATTACAAACGTGCCAACATGACGTGCACAACATCTATGCGCCACCGAACGCAGGTTCAAGGACAGGCCACCACGCCCTAAGCCGAATTGCGAGCATCTTCTTGCGCGCTCCATGCATATGGTGCGGCGAAACACGGCGCCGTTAGTGTCCCTGCAGTGGCTCGCAACTTGGCGCCGTTAGGATGCCTTGATACGCGCTATTCTCTACAGAGTGGTGACAACCAGTGGTCGCCGCAATGGCATTTTAAATCTCACCGAGCGGTTGCGCGTCTGTTTGGCGCCCGTGGTTCGTTCGAGACGCAGTGTGCGTCTGTTTGGTGCCGGTGCTACATTCGAGACAAAGACGCACACCGCAACCTGTTTACAAAGGCCAGCGCAGCTGAGTCGCAGGTCTCGTGTGATTCAATATCGAGGAGGGAGGGGGTCACCACCCTTTATACAGTAGGGTGTGTATCGAGCCACCCTAAGCGTGGTGGGCCCTTTGAGCCATCTCGCGGATGACTGTCAAGCCTCTGCCATGCTGAAGCATCTCCGAGCCGCACATCCTAGATGTGCGCACCACCAGCGGGAAATGGTGCACTTAAAAGGCTCGCCATTAACGGGCATCGCAATGCTTGCGGCGTGGCCTAGCGCGTAACGCATCGCAGTACGGAGCGAGGGGTCCCATGTTCGTCTCCAACTCGGTCCGAAGCTTTTTTTCCTCGCATCTACCTGCAATTTTCGCTCACACAAAGCGGTGATTTTCCGCTCAGAACCAACGACGACGACACCGACGTTTACACCGGAGTTTCTGCGATACGAAATTTTTAAGGCTATTGCCATTGAAGGACTCTGCTATTGCGTTAAAAGAACGAGGCGAACATGCAGCACGACTGCTATCAACTGGATGTTTATTTCAGGAAACGAACGACATTTATGCAGAATGAATGAATGAATGAAAACTTCCTTTGTCCCTTTTAAAGGGACAAAGAAAGGTAAATGGGGGGGAGGAGCTACATGAAGTAGGCGTCAACCAACCTCTCAGCCCGCTCTAGGATTGCCTTCTGAATGTCGGGCCTCGAGCTGGGCAAGGCAACCTCCCACTCAGTGTTTCTCACAATAAATGAGTTTTTTAAGGGAAGCTGGAAGTGGGTGCATAGGGCACCCCCACATGATGTTGTTTAAGTCTGCTCTAGGACAGACGCAGAATTTGCAAGAGGGAGAGTAGTAATCGGACGGATGGATGTGGTGGAAGATGTAAGGGGAGGGAAATGTACGAGTGCGCAGCTGCCGCCACAGAACTTCACGCCTGCGCGGGGATTTGCGCTTTAGCGCTCGTAATAATAAAGGGGCAAATCGATAGTGCGGGCAAATGTCGTTAAATGTAAGACGCCTTTTCCCGCGCTGTAAACGGCGCCTCCTCCGTAGCGACTTCGGACACATGTGATGCCTGCGCCCGGACCGTAAATCCTCGGGCACTGGCATGAGCCGCCTCGTTTCCGGCAAGGCCCGCATGCGCGGGAGTCCAGATCAGTTCCATCATATAACGGATGGGATGACCTAAAGAGAGGGAAAGGGCTGGCTTAGAGACGCTGCCCGCTCTGAAATTCTGTATGGCTGTTTTGGAATCTCTAACGATAACTGATAAATTTGGAATTGTTAGAGCAAGGGCAATGGCCACCTCCTCCGCTTCCTCTGAAGAAAAGGCAGGAACGGAGGCGGCCGCAACGACATAGCCTTAAGAGTTTATAACGGATATCGCGTACTGATTCCTGTTTCCCTAATTGGCGGCGTCAACATAGAGCACATCTGTTGAGATGGATAATGGTTTATTGAGAGCCTTTGCTCGCTGCCTCCTGCGCTGTTTGTGATACCCAGGGTGCATTTTCTTTTGAAGTGGGCGGATGTAGAGTTCCTCGCGTATATGTTGTGGAATGGTGTACTTTGTCTTAGTGAAGGGTACCGGAGTTTTAGTAAGTGTTCGTAGAATATGTCAGCTTGTTATGGTATCCGAAAGTCTGACATACTGGGATGTCAGATGAGCTTCTATGAGTTCAGTAAGCGTATTGAAGGCGCCAGTTTGCATGAGTATTTCAGTGAAGCCCCCAACAGGGGCCCCCAGAACGAATTAATATACTTTCCGTAAAAGGGTGTCTAGCTGATCGGATCCCGATATAAGAAAACGTAGATAAGGTGTATCGAACGAACGCTTGAATCAAGCGGAGGAGTGCAGCCTCCTTTAGTCCACCATGTTTATTGGATAGCCGTCCAAGGAGACGTACGGTATTACCAACGGTGGTGTGGAGTGCATTTAGTGCGTATGTGTTGAAGCGGTTGCTTTGAATGTGTAGACCAAGCACCCGGAGCCTGTCCACTCTAGTAATAGGAGTGTTGTTGAGAATAATCTGTATGTTAGATACGTGTTTTTCGGCTCTCCGGTGCGATGGAAGGAGAGAGTGCGATGGCAGGAGAAGAAGCTCAGATTTCTGAGGGGAGCATGTGAGATTCATAGCCCCTGCATAAGCCGCGACTATGGTGGCCGAGGCCTGCAGAGTGATCTGAATTTCCCCATCGTAGCCGCGAGTCGTCCAAATAGTGATGTCGACGTGCAGCGAGAAATTAAGGTCGGGTAGAGACCTCAATGTTCGCGCCAAGGGCATCATTGACAGATTAAAAAGAAAAGGGGAGGGCGTGCCGAAGCTGCCCAAATCGCACCAGGCGGATTATTCTGTAGCTATATCTATGGTTGCTGTTCGGTCAGATAAGAAGGTAGGTATGTAGTCATACGTCTCTCCGCCAACTGCAATGAGAATGAGCTCTAGAACGATGGCAGAATGAGCAATGTTGTTGAAGGCCCCGTAAAGGTCCAGACTCAGAATTGCTTGTGTAGCTAGACTGCTATTGGGTGTAATGATATCATGCTTCGACTAGGCATGAGAGAGATTTCTGGAAACCTACCATTTCTAATGAATAACGCTTGTTGTCTTCGATGTGCTTATTAGGTCGGTTGAGCATGGCGTGTCCATGTGTTTTTCCGAGAACGAAGTTAGTGATATAGGCGTGAGATTCGAAGTGCTCCGTGGTTTGTTTGGCTTTGGGATGAAAAGTACCTGGGCAACCCTCCACGAACTTCGGAGCGTGCAAGTGTCAAAGCAGTGATTTAAAGTAGTCCGTGATAGCCGTGATCGAGAGATCGTCTAGATTTCGAAGTACATTATTGGTAATAAGGCCGGGGCCTGGTGCTGATGTTGTCACAGGGTCGCCAGCGCATGCCGAATTTCTGCTTCCTTGATAGTGGCGCTGCCGCGCCACGGTGGTCTAGTGGCTATGGCACTCGGCTACGGATTCGAAGGTCGCGGGATCGAATCCCGGCCGCGGCGGCTGAATTTCGATGGAGGCTAAATATTGAGGTCCGTGTGCTGTGCGATGTCAGTGCACGTTAAAGAACCCCAGATGGTCGAAATTTCTGGAGGCCTCTACTACAGCGTCTCTCATAATCAGAGCTGGCTTTGGGACGTTAAATCCCACAAATCAATCATCGACAGCGGCGCTTAGGTGGTCGTTGTGTTGGCCACTCTAATTAGGTGTGTCATATTTCAGAGTTGGAGGTACGTGTTTATGGTGGAGGTCGTCAAAGAGTTCGTCGAGCTTGTTTTTCTGGGCATGCATCAGTTTGTTTATGCTGTGGTTGTGGTGTGCGAGTGAGCCAGAATGATTCATCAAGTGCTCATGCACATATATGAACACGTGACCGATACATAATTCGAAAAAGCAAACATATATTTTGCTTGATGAAACAAGCTACGATATATCTAAGAACAATAGCTCTTTTTCATGGAGAGACATTGCCATCATCTGCCATCTTGTGGATATGCCAAGCTTCTACGATTCATCGGTGAAACTGATTGGTGTTTTTTATATAGAATCTCCTTGTTATCTATAACGGGCTCACATGCGCACCGCTAACAGTGATAAAAAAGGCAGGCGCGACGTAGGCGTTTCATTAAAGCAGCTCAAATCCTGTCTGAGCCGCACATCACAAAACGGCTTCTCTGGCCAACATAAAAGCTACCCCACGGAAGTCGGATTCTGTAGATTGAACATGCAACGCATGGAGAGTATTTTTATCTTTATTGTGTTTAGCAAAACATTTCCTAAATCACTGCGTCGTGAGCCTCGCCACCTTCTCTCACCAAGGGAACAAATTTTTCTAGTTTACGTGGTGCCTAGACGGCCAACTGCACTCCATATCTAGAGGCTACCTTCTTGAATCGATAGGGAGACTGATGGGTATAAGAAAAATAGCATTTTTTTTCTTTCTCACAACATCGCTGGTGCATCGCGCAGGTTAATTTGCTTGTTTTTGCTGATTTTACAAGTTTCGCACATGCCGAAGCTAAATCACAGGTACAGAAGCCCACATCTTTTTGTTTATAATTGCTCAGAAGGACGAACGGCTATTGTGTGCACATGTGCATTTTACTAACTGATATGAGGGTCGAAAAGAACTCGAATTTTTCGCCAATTTGCTATGCCCGGAAGAGTAATTTAACAAAATTTTCAGTTCAAAGGGAAATGATAAAAGCTCGGCAAATTTAAAACATGGCAGATGAATACGGTAGTCAGCCTTCAGTGTATCTTCATGAAAAAGAGCTAAAGTTTAGACAACTAGTAGTTCGTATCATCAAGCTGATGTATCTTTGCTTTCTCATGTTTCGGACTGTGTTCATATATGAGCATGAGATGTTCCTCAAGCCTTTTCATTAATGTTGTTGTTTTCTTCCGTTAAACTTCTATTTTTATAATCAGAGCTGGTCCCGGACGTTTGCTGTCTTCTTCTGTAGATATTTTTGCTTTCTGCCCAGTTCAATTCAATTCAGTTTGTTTTCACTTTCCTTGAAATACACACACAAAAAAATTGACGAGGCCCGAACAATAAGTGAAACTGTGTTCACTTGACGGGGATTCGGGCCCCCTTTACAAGGCATATAGCGTGACAATGCATCGAAGAAGGAAAAATAAGACACACATTATGCGCAAGTTCAGCAATAAAACATCCTGTGCGTCATACTACATTTATCGCGTATGTAGCATGTGGAGGCAACACATGATACATTTATGAAACCAGAAAAAACATTAAATATTCTTGGATGCACTCTGTGAACGAAGGAGAGAAAAATAAAACATCATAGAAATATACATAAAACTGAAAAACAAGAAACGCACAATATTTCGCAGATGGGCACTACCGAACGGATACAAAAGAATTTCTTAATGTTTTCTTACTGGTGAATTCAATGAATATTTGATGTTTCTAAAGAAGATGCTATAGAGAACGCGTGGAAAAGGACAAGGGGCGGAGAACCCCGAGATTAGATAGATAGATAGATAGATAGATAGATAGATAGATAGATAGATAGATAGATAGATAGATAGATAGATAGATAGATAGATAGATAGATAGATAGATAGATAGATAGATAGATAGATACGGTCAAAGATTCCCAAGGACTGCTGCGGATTTAATTAAGAAGAAAGGCGGGGACTTGATAGCCAGTGCTTGCAAAATTTACGGTATGGTGTATCGACTTCGGTTGATAAGGTCAAACGAAGTTATCCGCATGCAGCAAAGAAGCGTCCATACCCCATAGCATCTTCTGTTTAGCCGCACATTTCATTGGATTGCTCTGCAAGTGTCCTAGTGACTGCAATATGCCCAGCGTCGCGGCGCTTCGCCGGCCAATCCAGAGCCGCCTCACATAGCAACATTCACCAGAGTTCGGCCAAGGCTGGAATTAGCGCGAGCCACCCGCTAACTACCACGTGCACGAGCAAGGTCGTCGTCTCTTGCCGGTTCATCGATGATGATGATGATCGTGGTTCGGTTGGGCAAGGACGCTAATTTCTGCAGCCCATGTAGGGAGCATGGCTAAGCGTCCGTAGGGGAGGGGAACGGGAGTGAAAGAGATAGAGAGGAGATAAAGGCCTTAGTGGAGGGCTCCAGAAGTGTTGACCACATGGGGTTCTTTAACGTGCACTGACAATGCACACTACACGGGCCTCTGGTATTTTCACCTCCATCAAAAATGCGACCGCCGCGGTGCCGATTCATCGCCAATCACCACAATTATAGATTAAGGTTAGAGGTAATGAAAGACAAACCCTCCCGCGCAAACACTGAGGTACCTTCTAATTAGATTCCTGTGCCGGCATAAAAGAAGCTCGCATAAAAGGAGCTATGTCCTTATCGCGGTCTTCCTTGAAAAAAAATTTGGCTGATCCTCCTGCCAACGGAACCGGTATAATACGACAGTCAAATGTGCCTTCGCATAAGCAGTTTAATGTTTACTGTTATACCGAGGTACGGCACTGTTTCACGTGGATGAACCCACGTTCAACTATCACCTCCATAAGTTCAAGGACCAACCCTGCTTGGTAACTGAAGTAGTTTGCGTAATAACTGGACTTAGTCGATTGTAAATGCCGCGCGACAATGATGTCGATCACATTTACTTGCGCAACCTTGGCCCGTCAACATCGTTGCGTGCTTGTACACCTAATACAGCAGTATTGTTGGCATCAAGCTCGAATAGCGCTCGGCAGGGGAACGCTACCGACGGCTATAGAAGGGCACGCATTTGGGCTGGTTGGTCCATGATTGCAAGAAGACGAAAACACCGCAGGACACAGGACAAGGGAGAGCACAGGCACATACGGTTGTTAGTCAGCGTTCGTTAATTTGCTCTCCCTTGTCTTGTGTCCCGCACTATTTTCGTCTTCTTGCAACCGACGGCTAAACGTGACCGGTGCTCTTCCACTGCGCTATCGGCGCACATACGCTCGGAGCTGTACCAACGGGGCTAAGTCCTTCCTTTATCAGGCTTCTTTCCGGTGCCCGCGCGGCTCCGCAAGCGGGCATCGAGACGAAATTTGGAACACGCTTGGAATGGTACCCCCATCCAGGAGATGTGAAGTAAACCTTCAGTGATTCACTTTGCCTCTGCTGGATGGCGGCACCGTTCCAGACAAAGTGCCGGATGAGCGCGCACTGAGCCGGACGAGAGTGTCGAAGACCGAACGAAGCGGAATAAGGAGGAATGTAAGTCGCGTTCGTACAGCTCCGAGCATATGCGGCGTTAGAACAGTGTTAGAGCACCGGCCACCTATCGTCTTGGAGCGGGTTCGATTCCCAGCACATAAACAGAAGCTTTTTCTGAGTGTCTTTCTTACATGTTTAGTCTACTGGGCGATATCCATTACGGTAGTGATGCTTAAAGAACTTTTCTATTGGAGGACAATAAACATATCGTTTTCGCTTTATTTTTTCTGCACGCCCTTGCTTATCAATACGAAATGGAACATGAAGCGTGGCCCAGACATATAAGCTTTGAGGTAAGCACTTCGGCAAAATTTTCTAGATTTATTTCCAATATTTTCCAAATTAGCATCAGTTGTACATTAGCATGCATTTGATGAAAAAATGTAGGTCGATATATTCCCATATAGTGAACTTCCAATGTTGGAAAATTAAGCTTAACTAATAACATAAGGAAGCCACGATTCACGAGAAGTGTTCATATTGCTTGACAGGGAACACAACATAATCTACAAGGTTATACCGGTATTATGTTCGTATTTTGTCCTCAAGTTACAGACCACAGTTCTCCTTAAATTCATGAAGTAGGTAAAAGCTCACTGACATTAGTTCAATCCTATATGATGGTGCGCACCATAAACGCTTCTACTACGCATTTCGTATTATTAATTGAAACGCCTGTTGTCACAAGACAAACTCTTTTGGCAGGGAAGCTGAAAGGTAAGGGAAATATGCATTTTCGCGATAGCCCCAAGCCTGCGCAAGCACAAATAGTCATACCATAAGCTTGGCTTTGTCAGGGCGGCAACCTACGACCAACACCGCCCTGACGAAGACAAGTCCGCTTGTCGAAACGTTGGCTCCTGCGACATTCCCTGTTCTAAATCGTATTTTGCGATTTGTTCATCGATTCAAGCATCCATCTTCCCCTGAGCTTCTCTTCTAGTTTGGATTCCTCTCTTGATCGGAACTTTTTTTTTTGCTCTTTTCATGTACGAGTAGCGTGGCTGTGCAATCTTTGTAGATGTTGCTTATGGTTTTCCCGTATACGTCGGGTACACCATGTCGACGCAAAGCTTCTAGAACGGCTTGTATTTCTACGCAAACAAACGCTTTCTCGTAGTCGATAAAGACCATATAAAGAGGATTGTTATATTCAGGGAACAATTATTAGATTGATAGCGTGGCTGTGGTCCATTGTTGCGTAACCTTTCCTAAAACCAGCTTGTGCTTTTGGTTGGTTGAAGTCGAGTGTTTCTCTTATCGTAGCTTAAATTACTTTCATAAATAGCTTGTATATTACTGGGAGTAGACTAATTGCTCTGTAATTCTTTAACTCCTTTATGTAACCTTTCTTGTGTATTAGGATTATATTCGCGTTTTTTCGGTTGAGCGGCACACTAGATGTCTTGATACATTTTGTGAAGAGCGACGCAAGCTTTTGAAATATGTTGTCTCCTCCGTGTTTCATCAAGTCAGCTGTTATGCCGTCTTCACGAGCTGCTTTACCGCGGGACATCCCTTTGACGGCTTTTCTGACTTCGTCAGTTGTTATAGATGGAATGTCAGTGTCCTCCTCTAAGTTGATTTCGACTAGCGTTGCATGGTCTGTCTGAGAGCTGTACAGTTCAGAGTAGAAGTCTTCTGCCACCTTTACTATTTCTTTGGAGTTGTTGATTACATTACCTGGTTTATGTTTCAGTGCATGCATTTCATTTTCTCCTAATTGCAGTTTCTTTCTGGCCGATTTAACGCTGGTACCTTTCCCTACTATTTTCTCTATTTCTTTTACGTTAAAGCTCCTGACATCTCTCTGCCTGGCTTTACTGATCAGCTTTGAGAATTCTTCGAATTCGCCTTTATCTCTTGAGGAAGTCACTCTGATCTGCTGGCGTTTCTTTATTAAGTCTTAGGTGGATTGGGACAATTTGCTTAGATCTTGCTTCGTAGTTTTACCCCCGACTTCAATTGCTATTTGGAGGATCACTTCCATTATGGATTTGTTTACTACTTCAAAATTTTGTTTTCGCGGCGGCTGCATTTCGATGGAGGCGAAATGTTGAGGCCCGTGTGCTGTGCGATGTCAGTGCGCGCTAAAGAACCCCAGGTGGTCGAAATTTCCGGAGCCCTCCACTACGGCGTCTCTCATAATCAGAACTGGTTTTGGGACGTTAAACCCCACAAATCAATCAATCAATCAAAATTTTGTTTTTTGTTACTACTTCAAAATCAGTTTTGTAGTGCGACTTTAAATTATTCGTTCTTTGCTTTGATTACCTTTAGGTTCGCCCTTTCTCTAGCAGCTAATTTAGTTCTTACTTTCTTTAGGTTAAGTACAGTCTTTGCCCTTACCCATCTGTGATCGCTACAGGTTATTTTGCCTACTACTTCTGTGTCTTGAATTATGCCTGGTTGCTCGCACATTATCAAGTCCATTTTCGTTCTTTGTTTCCCCGTGAGGGCTTTTCCATGTCGACTTCCTATTCTTAGGCTTCTTAAAGAAAGTATTCATTATTCGGAGTAGGTTTCTTTCTGCAAACTGTACTAGCATCTTCCGCGGTTGTTCCTACGACCAACACCGTAATTGCCAATCGCTTGTTCTGTACTTTGTTTTGTTCCTACTTTTCCATTGATCCCCATGGTCTAGTGGCTATGGGACTCGGCTGCTTATCCGAGGGTCGCGGGATCGAAATGCGGCGGCTGCATTTCGATGGAGGCGAGATGTTGAGGCCCGTGTGCTGTGCGATGTCAGTGCACGTTAAAGAACCCCAGGTGGTCGAAATTTCCGGAGCCCTCTACTAGGGCGTCCCTCATAACCAGAGCTGGTTTTGGGATGTTAAACTCCCAAAAACAAACTACAAAATACTTTTGCATTGAAATCTCCCATCACTAATGTGTATTGTGTCTTTGTTCTTTTCAAATCTATTTCGATATCCTCGTAAAACTGTTCTACCTGCTCGTCCTCGTAGCTCGATGTTGGCGCATATCCCTGAATTATCTTAAGCATATATCGGTTATTTAGTTTTATGACGGCGCAAGCTGCCCTTTCATTAATGCTGTAGAATTCGGCCCCGTTGGCCACTATATCTTTGTGAATTAGAAACACAACTCCACGTTCTGTCTTTTCGGGCCGTTATTCAACATGTCCCTTATTCAATACCGTGTAAGCTTCACCTGCTCTCCTAACTTCGCTGAGCTCTAACACGCTTTGGACAGACAAGAACCTAATGATGGTCTAACGGATGTGGGGGATGGCCGTGTCTCGGCTGTCATGACCCGCAGGCTTCAATCTCTGCCAGCCAGCGAGTTCATAGAGGTTGCTGGCTAAGCGCATTTTGTACGGAATATGAAAGCTGCAGGTACGCCAGGCTTTGCTTGAACGTCAAACCATCCAAGGTCCGAGCGCAGAAACTGGCCAGTCTCGCATGGCCGCGGCATGAATTGTTAGCGTGACTTTGCTTGGCCGCAGCATCTTTAGGGAACGCTTGCGAATATTCAGGACAAGAGCGCACAGCTGACTTGTGTCCTAGTGTTGAGAGCCACAGAGGGTGACAATGGCACTCGTAGGATTGGACACTCACTGTGCTGAAATCATTTCAACATGTGAGGCACAGCGGATCCGCGTGTACGTGCCATCATGAAGAAAGAAATAGTTTAGACGCGCTCGGAATAAAAGTGGAATTCGAAACCTTCATCCTGAACAACATTCTGGTCAACTTATCCATTGTGGAAGCTTAGCGGCTACGTGATGGCTTGCAATGCTAGAGGCAGCGAAATCGAATTTCGGCCATGGCAGCCGCCTTTCTATGAAAAGAGAAAAACCATGTAGTTAGGATGAGATGCATCTAGCAGAACCCAAGGTGGTAAAAAATAGCCGGAGCCGTTCACTACATGGCGTCGCTTATAACAATAGCAGCTTTTTACATGCAAAACCATATAAGTTATTATTCTCAAGAACTTAATATCCCATAGGCGCTGCAGCACCCCTGAGCGAACCGTCGTAGGAAATGTTTCTGTCAAGTGCAGGACGGCCATGCGATGTATTAGGGGTGCGTGTTCGTGCGCAGACCCGGCCAGCTGGTCCGCCAGCACATTT
>JABSTT010003139.1:0-28746 GCA_013339685.2 Hyalomma asiaticum
TCTTCTGTCTCCTTTTAGCCTCTCCTGAATCGTTTGCGAGCACAGAGCCAGGTTGGAGTCCCCAGCTATTATTACGTTTTCCAGCTGCCTTGCTCCCTTTGTCTGCTCTGGACATCTGGACTGACTTTCAGGGTGAGGTTCGGGTGGTCTTTTGTCCACTCGCTCTTTCACCGGAGCTTCGCTGTAGGTCGAGCCCCGCTTTTGTGCTCCTTTTGTCGACTTTTCTTGTGGGGTCAAGGACGTTCCCTCTCCATGATAGTCACCTGACTCTTTCTTATTCTGCATGGTGACCTTTGTCAGCTGCTCCTCGGTTGCTCTGAGCCTTTCTCCCATCTCCTTTCTTATTTGGCGTTCCGCCTCTAAAGCGTCCTCCAGCTCACCTACTCGCTTTAAGAGGGCGGTCTGAGTTTCTTCCATTTGCTGGAATTTCGCCATAATCGCACACTGGCCACATGACACTTCTACTTCGCATGCCCCATCATCTCCGCAAACATCTACTTTGACTCCCACGCCACACTTTGTACACTTCACCGTTTTTTTCACCATGATTAGCGCAATGAACGGTCACACACTCGTCAAAAATTAAGCCTCCTTAAAATTTACCACGCACACCTCATGCGGTTATTAGTGGTGCACCGCTACACTGTCCTGATCTTCAAACGTATATTTTACTAATTCATCCAGTACACCGCACGAAAAATGCACGTATACGATAAATCAGTAGGCTGCAAGCGTACCGCAAACTAAATGTCCCGATATATCCTCAATGCACAAAGGCAGTTCTCCCGCCTTGTGCAACGACAGCGCGCACAAATAAAATTAGAAATAAACGTGGCCCAAAATTTGATACTATTAAATATCTTCAGTTTACTTCCCCCGACCGATCCTCTTATCACCCAATACAACCTTCTCCAACTCACACAAACAACAGCGCCACTAAAGGCCGACCACGTGGCCTTGGCAAAAAGAAAAAAGGCAGACCCGTGCTCGGGGAAATGCGGGACACAAAGAATGGCGCAACAAGAAAGATTATTTTCCGCTCTTACCCGGTCTAAAAAGGTAAAAAAAAACCGCAAGCAAGCAAAAAAACACTTATCCAATAAAGCCTGACACTCAAACGGTAGCAACTGAAAATACCTATCACGTGGTATCGAAAAGAAAAAGAAAAATCCCTACGCGGGTAAAATACTGGACACAAAGAAAAGCACACGAAAGAAAAGACTACTTTCCCCTACTATTCAATGTAAGAACGCAAAGAAAAATCATGCAAACACTCATCGACTGGCGTCTTCCGGGAGCTCGCTACGCACGTCCTTCCGCTGTGACTACAGACTACCTGCACAGAACACCTATACTATGACCAAGCTACCTGTGTCCGGTGAAACTGGCTGGATGGATGGATGCTATGAGCTTCCCCTTTGTAACGGGGCGGTGGCATGTGCGCCACCAGGCTCGTAAGAAGATTTAAGAACTTTTTTTTTCCTCTTTTAATTTTCCTCATGCCTTTTAAATTTACTTCAATCAAATCGATCATGCCATATCAAAAACGGAATTTCATATCCCAGTTCCCTGCCCCTTATGGCAGAAATTCCATATTTTTCCCTATAATTATTTTTGTCCGTTCTCTCTAGTTTTCTGCCACCAGTATTCTAACCGTCTCTTACTTATTTCAATCGCGGCTATGTTCAGCTTCCCGTTGTTCGCCCTAAAACCCAAGGCTTCATGTAGGGTGGTGCCCAAACGTACACCTGGGTGGATATTTCCGCATTCAATCAGAACATGCTCTGTCGTTTCCCTATCTTCCTCACAGCATGTGCATTTTTCTTCTTCTTTACTGAATTTCGCTTTATAAACACGCGTTCTAAGGCAGCCCGATCTCGCTTCAAACAATAAAGCGCTTCCTCTTGAATTATCATAAAATGCCTCCCTCTTTATTTCGTTTTTGCCCTCTCGGTAGTTATTCAGAGTCGGTTTTTTTTCCATCGCTGTCCTCCAGTAAATCTTCTCCGCCTCTCTGACTTTTCCCTTTACGCTCTTTGTTGTCAGTTCTCTTAGACCCGTATATTTACTGGTGAGCCTCCTAGTTCTCTTTCTCCACTGCGTGTCAACGCTCTTTCTATATAAATATAGATGGCGCCCGGTGAAACTGGCGCCATCTAGCGCTCGCGATGGAGTAGACGAGTTCGGACACGTGAACACACATAACTGTGACGCACTTCCGCACGACAACCGCCGCGTGCTCGTTTTCTTTCGCCTTTCGCACGTCCTGCGCGTTGTTGTCGCTGTTGCTGTCATCGTTGTTGGGTGGCAACTATTTTCTTGAGGTCTGGCGTCGCCGGCAGCCTACTAATGCAGCCGCAGCGAATAAGCAATGGCGGCTATGACGTCATCATTGCTCGCTGCACTCTCGGAGCTCGGCTGCCCAAGGAGGTTATATATTACTTTTCTGGAGTGGAAGCGTGCCGCCGAAAGTGAAGCCGTCGCCGCCATCTTGCTCAAGGAAACAGTAGCAGACGACCACGCAGACGGCGGAGCGCGTAGACAACGCAACGCTGTTTCGTGGTGTTTAAACACTGTGTCCTGTTTTTCCTAAGCATCTAAATATCTGAGAAGGCAACGGTGACTTCGCGCGTCACTTTCGGCTGCACAAATCGCGTTGAGAAGAAGCCTGGAAGGACATTTCACGTGCAAGTTTTTCTCACTTTCTTCACGTACGGCTGCCCGTTTTCAGTACATTTTGCTAAATAGAGGGCAATTTTAAACGTTTGCATCCATATATTACCTCCCTACGCCTGTATGAAAGATAACTGTAAGCTTTAATGCTTGCTAGTGCTTCGTTTTCAGATGCGTGCATACAGGATTTGCTACGGGCTCGAGTTCTGCTAAAATACACGTCTGATGCACATATTGGATAGTCACTGCAGTGTTTGTATGCGAACTTTAGAGGAAGGGCATCTTTCCGGAGCATAGACGCAGATTTGTTACGAGTACGTGTTGACGAATGCGCAAATGCAGCGAGCACGTACGTATGACGTGTTTCTCCGTGCTACTGGTTTCGAAAATGAAGGGGAAAAAAAATACCGTGCGTAGCCTTCTGACTGAGAACATGTGGTGTTCGGAGGGGTGGATGGAAAGCTTAATTAAAACAGCCATCGATCACCTCTGCTCTAGTGATACCGAACAACCCAACCTCCGTCTTCAAGTGCATGCTTTTCGACGCGTGTCCCGTGTAAGAAATCTCCTATTTACAGTCAGAACTAAATGAGAAAGTTTTCCGAACGCACCCGACGGGTCTTGACAGACGCGGATCTGAGAAGACTTCGCAAACGCTAAGAGCAAGGAACGATTTGGAAAAATGTACGTGAATTACGAAAAAAAAAATAGAGCGTGCGCGGTTAGTTAAGGCAACATGCAGAAAACATGCGCTGTACTCAATCGGTTGGATACATACTTAAATAAAGGGCACGAGTGCATTTCACGTCAGCTGGCAGCCGCACAGTGCCGCATATTTGCGCTATATCGCATCACCACATCACAAAAACCTAGTTTCTACTAACAGACAGAGTAAGCCAGCAAGTACGATTTGCATAGAACCTCTCAGTCAGCGGTGTTTTTTTGTTTTCCTCGACGCCTGCAGCTGAGTACGGACGCGGGAAAATTTTTTTCTCAACTAGAAAACCCCGTCGGTAATTGGCATAAGCATAAAGTTCGTTTCTGTCTCAATGTTTTATCGTGAGGTTGCAAAACAAGTCGAGCGCCTATCTTAATACATTGCCGTCTATGGCGCGCCCGCGTACTTTTTGCTCTAGTAACATGGCCGCCGCCGGCTTCACTTGGCCCCGTAGGCAGCTGCAGGGACTTCCACTCCGGAAGTTTAATGGAACCTCCTTGCGGCTGCCGTGGTGACGTCGCGGAAGTTGGGGGTCCCCTTCAGGCACGGAGGAACAGCTTCCTCCGTGGGCAGGCCCTCTCCTCTTTTTTCCTTCCTCCGTGAGGTCACCTTTGCTGCTGTCGATGTCGCGATGTACGGCGTCTAGCGCTCGATTGCGCATGTGAACTTCAATATTCATTTAAAATATCTTGGGAGCTGTGTTCGCCATTGAGATTTGGTAGATGACATCTGTATGTCTACCAAAATCGATCTCGCAGGCTATCTTAGCAGCGAAATTTTGGTGTCAGTGCCCCTTTAATTTTGCTTCGAGTGGCACTTCCTTTCTTTTTTTTTTCGCACACGTTTGAGAAAACAGAGTTTCCAGCAAAATTATACCACACATCACGCTGCCACAGCCAACGTTATTAGATCACAGCTGAGCCAAATGAGCTATGCCTGAACGTCGAAACATGGCCTCCGCGATTGGCAGCTACCGTCGTCGATTGCCGAGGCCACGGTCGAACATCGGACAGCAGTGGCGCGGCGGAGGGTACTGGCCATGGTGGCGTGGCGGGTGTCAGCGCACGCGCTGCCGTGAAGTTGGCTTTCCCTAAAAAGGACGCATTTTGCCCACGTGAGCGCTCTAGGCGAATGGGGGGCGCGAGCGGCGGGTTCTGTCAGAGACGCAACTCTGTTCCCCAAGGGGAACATATACAGTAACTCTAGTCACCGCGTGTTCTCTGACGCCTCCTTTTGGTCTGGCATACCTCACCCCTCGCCCTTGAATAAGCAGTTCTCACTTGGCTCTTCGTGTGGCCCCACGTCTATTCCGGCGCTCTGGCACTGACGCGTCTTTGTCACTGGCGTAACAGGCGCCTCGGGCGGCAACACCACAAAGTGGCGACGATGAAAACCAGATGTGAGACTCGTACTTTCTACATACCGGCACCTTACGCCGATTCTTGACTCCTCCGCCGCCTGCCTACATTTCAGGCGCCTTTTCCGTGCCATTTCGGGGTCACGCCCTACTTGCACGTTGCGAGAATGCCTTAGGCCTACTGCGGCCACACGCTACTTCGGCATTCCGTACTCCGGCCCTTTCTGCACGTCCTTTCATGCACGACGACAGTCGTAGCTCGCCAGGACCTTTCCAGCATGAGTGCCGCTATCGCTCCACCACCGTTCTTACAAACTCGGGGGCAGCGCCGAGTGCCATGGTTCAAATGGAAACTTGCGTTCCAGGCATTCGTCGAGGTTGCCACTGAAGACTCCGCCAGGCCAACCCTGAAGAAGAATCTCCTACTTAATCCACTTGGCATTGAAGGTCTACATATATACGTACACAGCTCTTCAGGAAGCTCGGGACGGGGTCACGGAGGAAGACGTCTACAATGCAGCATTGTCGCTACTCGACAATCATTTCAAGACTCCTAGCAATGAGGTGCTCAAACGACACCACTTCAAGATTCGCAAGCAATTTCCAGGAGAATCTCTTACTGACTTCATTGCTGCAGTAAAAGTTATGGCCAGCAAGTGCAACTTCGGAGCTTCATTTGACTCCATGGTTCGGGATCAGTTATTCAGCGGGATTACTGCTCCGCACGTGAGACGCAGTTTCTACAGTTAAGCTCCACGCGAACTTTGCAACAAGCAATACAGATTGCAAAAGAGGAAGAACGCACGGAACTTGAGTTGCGCGAATTCGCCGACGCCCAGGTAGAGAGAGTCCATGTACAGCGCACTTCTTCGCAAGATGGCCGCCGAGCCACTTCAACTACTTCAATACAGAACTACCATGGCGACCGGCCTCCCCGGCAAACTTCAAGAGCCCAACATGGTCGCCGGCAACATGACACTTATGCGCCTACGCCGCAGCCCGCACGGTCGAACAGTACAATTCGACCGGATTCTGGTTCCTGCTACAGATGCGGCTCTACACAGCACTACGACAACTTTCCAACTTGTCCAGCGCGGAACCGAACTTGTTCCGCTCGCGGCAAACATGGAAATTTCCACGCAGTTTGTCATTCTTCGAGAACTTCCAGTGCAAACGTCGCCCAAGTCGAGGACACTGCTGTGACAAATACTGTCACAATAATGAACATTGCTGAACCTCCAAAACGGCCATCGCCACTTACAATCTTTGTTCAGGTGGGCCAAGTTACCATTCCCTTCTTAGTCGACACAGGTGCGACCGTGTCACTCATCAACAAGCGGGATTTTCAGTTTTACTTTCCGGGTACTCGTCTCTTGCAATCTCACGTCGTCCTGCAGAACTGTTCAAAAACGTGCATTCCCAACGTCAGCTACTTCACTGCAACCGTCCGATACAATGATACCACGGCTCCTGTCACATTCTACTTGACCACAGAGGGTTCATCACTTCTCGGCTTGGATGCCATAAAGGATCTCTGCATAAATATCCATGGCGCTACATTGTCCTGCTCAGAAGTTTCAACTACTGCAGCTTCCAGTATTCCTTCTAATGCACCATTGGAGTTTCAACATCTCTTCACCCAGGACTTTGGCCTGGTGAAGGGCTACAGGCACGAAGTTAAACGTCGCCCTGGCATGCAACCAGTAGCTGCCAAGCTTCGCAGACTACCTCTACTGCTTCGTGAACAAGTCTCCGATGAACTTTCCCGCCTCGAGAAATCAGGTGTCATCGAACATGTCTCCGCTTCAGATTGGGTCTCTCCACTTGTTGTGGTCAAGAAAAAGAACGGTTCCCTAAGACTCTGTGTGGACTTGCGTGAGCCAAACAAGCCTATCCTGATCGATGGTTTTCCCTTGCCCCACATTGAGGAACTTCTCCAGCAACTTACAGGTGCCAAATATTTTTCTAGGCAGTGTCTATATTGCTGGCAGCCGGCAAAACAGACCAGCAAAATAGTTGCCGGCAGTTCCCGCCTATTGGGTGCCCGTGACCATGTGACTTGTCGGCAGCACGGTGATGACTGCCTCACCGGCGCTCACCGGCCCCTCGATATTTTTTTCAGTGAAGGACAGCACGGTTGGGTGGCGTAGTGGGTTAGGGTGCTGCGCTGGCTGGTGGTTTGGAGGACCGTGGTTCAAATCGCACCCTTCGTGAAATTTTTTTTTCTTTCGGTGTTTCATTTTTTTTTGTAAGAACTATTAACGCTAACACAACTGCTCCGAAGGAGCCGTAATGTTATTTTAAAACAGAATCGCGTTGGTGTCAGCGGCGGAGCGCCCGCCGCTGACGCTCCTGGCTCTGGCAATAGTGACACTGAGCAAAATAGTGAGAGCGCTGAAGGCGCACCGCGAAGCGGCAACGTATGTCAACGGGCCCTCCAGTGACACGGGCGAACCACGGACACGGTTAAAATAGCTCTAAGAGGAAATGCGCCGGCAGGGATAAACTGCCGGCAACTATTCTGCTGGTCTGTTTTGCCGGCTGCCGGCACTATAGGCGCGGCCATTTTTCTAAGCTAGATCTTGCATCAGCGTACCACCAAGTTGAATTATCTGACTCAAGTCGAGACTTACCTACATTCATTACTCACGATGGTTTGTTCAGATTCCGTTGAGTTTGTTTCGGGCTTGCATCTGCCGCTGCTGTTTTTCAGAAAATGATGTCTGACATTCTAAAAGGATGTTCTGGAGTACTATGCTACCTTGATGACATTTTGGTCTGGGCTAAAACTCGCCGGGAACATGATGCTAACTTGCACACCGTTTATCTCGCATAAGTAACTCTGGCATGAAATTAAATGACAAATGCGTTTCTGCTGTTCAGGAAATTCAATTCCTAGGACATAGCGTAAGTGCCAGAGGCTTGTCTCCTCTAGAGTCTAAAGTGCATGCTATTGTCAATGCACCAACCCCTACTGACTCTAAATCACTGCAGTCATTCCTTGGCCTTGCAGGTTACTACTCTTAAGTTCATTCCGCATTATGCCGATGTTGAACGACTGCGCGCAATGTTGCGTAAAGGTCAAACCTTTAACTGGTCACAAGAAGCCAATTCAAGCTTCAAAGCTATCAAGGAAGTGCTTGCTGCCAACCCTCTTGTGCAAATTTTCGATGAACAACTTCCAATCGTCATTACTACTGATGCATCCAACATAGGATTGAGTGCCGTGTTTCAACAACGCAAAGGTGATCAGCTTATTACTATTGCTTTTGCTTCGAGAACTCTGTCTCCTGCTGAACGCAGATACTTAGCTGGCGAGCATGAAGCGCTAGCATGTCTCTTTGCTTGTGAAAAATGCATGTCTACTTATGGGGTAGACACTTCGCTTTGCGTACTGACCACCAAGCTCTTACTACATTACTTTCTGCTGGTTCAGAAGGCCGCCGTCCATTAGGAATTTCTCGTTGGTGTGCCAGATTGTTGTACTACAACTTCACTGTTGAGTACTGCAAAGGTTCGAATAATGTCATTGCAGATGCCCTTTCGCGCCTACCCTTACAACTTTGGAACTCTGCAGAATTGGATGAGGAATAATTTCTCTCGCTACTCCATGCATCAGTAAAGCTGACTTACAAGCAGCAACAGCTGACGGCGCTACCTTTCAAGTAATTCCTTACATTGCCAACGGATGGCCAGAAAAGAAATCTCTTCCACCTGAGCTTCTTCCTTACTTTGCGGTGAGAGATGAATTGTCATATGTTGACAACTTGCCTTTCCGTGCATGATCGAGTCAGCATTCCTGCTTCATTATGCAACAGACTTGTACACTTGGCTCATGAAAGTCATCCTGGCATCGTCCGAACTAAGCAGCGCCTTCGCGAGCGATACTGGTGGCCAGGTTTAGATAAACAAGTAGAACATGTTGAACATGCTATCTGCAACTGTGTTGCGTGTAAAGCAGCAGATAAATCTCCTATACCAGTTTTTGCGCCTTTGCAACCTGTCCCTTGGCCTACTAATCCTTGGGGAAAGCTAGGAATTGACATTGTAGGACCTCTTGAACACGCTCCTTACGACTGCAGATTTGCTATCACATTAGTTGATTACCACTCTAAGCGGCCTGAAGTTTGTTTTTACTAATACAGTCACTTCAGATGCTGTCATTACCTTTCTGTCAGCACTCTTCAGTCGAGAAGACTTTCCAGAAGCCATTGTTACAGACAGTGGTCCCCAGTTTAAGTCAAATTCCTTTGAGACTTTCCTTTCCGACAGAGGCATTCAACACCTCTTCTTGTCGAACTACTACCCTCAGGCTAATGGCCAAGTTGAGCGTTTCAACCGTGTCTTGAAAGAGCAAATTGAGCTCGCTCAGCCTGAACGTCGTCCATTAAAAGAAGCTGTCACAGAGTACCTAGGGACATACAGATTTACGCCTCAGGCTACCACAGGTATGTCTCCTGCACAACTTTTGCATAATCGTCAACCACGTTCTGCTATTGACATTACAGGGTTACACCCAAAATCTTCTGCTCCTTTGCCTGCTTTGGATCCTGTCAGAACCAGAGTGTTCCATAGACAGCAAGCAACTAAGCAACGCGTAGATACTCAACGTGGAGAGAAACCTCCTACTAAACTACAGGTGGGCCTCCGAGTCAAGGTACGTTTTCCAGGAAAGCAGACGAAATACAAGGGTCCATTTACAATCCGCAGTCAGGTTGGACCAAATGCCTTCCGCCTCAGTGACGGCAATGTCAGGAATGCTTCCAAGCTAGTAATTGTCGGTGCTGAGCCAAATACACCTGCACCTCGGAACTCGAGTCCTACTTTGCCTAACCCTTCAAGTGATATTGAACAGCCGCTTATGCAACCTAAGTTAATCCGCCTTCCTATGTTGCACTTCCAGGCACCTTCACCACAATCGGCTGTTGTGCCCAGCCCAAGTACTGCTGCTGCTGCTTCTTCTCCTTTCGCTTCTTCTTCTCCAGGGGGGAAAAATAGTGCGCATGAGCAATTACATGAGCCACCACGGGCTCCTTCGCTGAGCAACAGTTCACCTATTGTTTCCGTCCCCCGTCCCAAACGCCGCTGTCGAAGGCCGGCAAGATTTAAAGATTATGTAAGATGATACTCGTGCATATTGATTTACTATATACTCAAGTTACTTTTATGCTTATTTCCTTTAATTTTTGAGGGTGTGTGGAATACCATGTTATTCAATACTAAAGGCATATTTCTGAGTCAAACATTACACCGTCCTAACAAATGCATTCCTATATACATAGTTGTGATAACTACTGTATAATGATGTTACATTTTTCTACAATTTCTGCGTCAACGGCTGTATGCCACATTGTCATTCAATGCCAAGGAATTCATACTGCTAGTTTACCTTGCATGTGTTATTGCATGCCGTATCTTTCAGTGCTTTGACACTGACTCCGACGCTGACGCGTCCTTGTGACTGGCCTAACAGCGCCTCGGACGGCAACACCACGACTACCTTCCTGATGAGTCTCGTAAGAACTGCTGGAGCTGTCTTCAGTCCAAAGGGCATGTACCTAAACTGGTATAGGCCTGATGGTGTGGCAAACGCCGTGATAGGCTTCGACTCTTCTAACGTAGGAATTTGCCAGTACCCCTTAGCAAAATCGATCTTTGAAAAGAACTTCTTTTGTGACACGTTCCCAAACATCGTGTCCATTTGTGGTATTGGTTCACAGTCGTCCTGTAATATTTTGTTCACTTGCCGAAAATCCACACAGAGCCGTATTGTACTGTCTGGTTTCTTCACAACCACAACAGGCGAGGAATATTGTGACACCGATTTTTCTATAATACCATGTTGAAGCATTCCAGTTATCTCTTTATCAACTGTGTTCTGAATTGCAAAAGGTATTGCATATTGCTTCACCTATACCGGCACGTGGGTTTTCATTTGCAGATGGCATACTTCGAGTTCAGTCCTGACTGGCTGGTTTGAAAAAATATCCGTATATGATGAAACTAGCTCATTTAGAGCTTCTGCTTGTGCACGTGTGACTTCACGAGAAATTTCCACATCCGTATAGTCTTGTGTTTTTGTTAAAGGCACAGTAGGAATGTCTTCGGTTTCTCATTGTTTGAATTCTCCAGCTTTTGCTGAACATGTTGCTGCAGTTAAACCGTGAAAAACAGCATCTCGATCCTCGTAGCGTTTCAGCAAGTTTATGGGAAACAGGCGGTTCTTAGTGCCAAAGTCAACTACTTAGTCGACTTTGTTTTTCTGTTCTATGACCGTGAAGGGTCCTTTCCATTGAAGTAATAGCTTCGATTTTTCTGTGGGCAAAAGGATCAATACTTTTGTCACCAGGCTTGAGCTCTCGGTGGCGGTTCTTGGCATCATAGCGAACCTTCTGGCAGTATTTGGCACGTTTCAGTTCCTGATGCGCTGTTTTACAACTCTGTTCGAGCCGATTTCGCAAATCAACGACATATTCTTATGTGGTTCTTGTTTCCGTGTCCAGGGCAACTTTTGTACAGAGTTGTCGCAACACTGTCATGCATAGGACCCCGCCCATGTCGGCCGTATAGCAACTCGAAGGGAGAGAATCCTAAATTCGCTTGGGGAGCCTCTCTATAAGCGAAAAGAAGGGGGATAAGATATCTGTCCCAATTCCTTGGCTGTTCTTGACACATATGGCATAGCATTGAATCGCTCGACGAGGCCATTGCACATAGGATGATACGGTGTTGTAGTCATAGGCTGGATCGATAGCAGTCTGTTGATCTCTGCCATTAGCTGCAAAGTAAATGTCCTGCCCTGGTCACTCAATATCTCGCGAGGTAAACCAACCCGCGAAAACATTTGTAGCAGTGCTTCTGCCACCGTTTTTGTTTCAGTGGTTGGCAGAGCCACCGCATCAGCATACCGTGTGGCAAAGTCGACCGTAGTTAAAATATATTTGTTTCCTCTAGCCGAACAGGGCTTCAGTGGACCCATGATGTCGATTCCAACTCTCTGGAATGGCGTTTCGATAATGGACACGTCATCACCTAAGGGTGCCCGACCCACAAGGTGTTTTGGAATTGTCCTCTGGCATATATCGCAGGATTTTACACATCTTTTTACGTCTGCACCGATTCCTGGCCCGGTAGAATTCGGTGGTTACCTTATCTGTAGTCCTCTTAATTCCTTGGTGCCCAGCCAGGAGACCCTCATGCCCTAACTTAAGAACTGTCCATCTGTAGGGTCTTGGTACTACTAGCTTTTTTTACTTCCTTTTTGGATGTGAATGTGAGCTTCCTGTAAAGGATATGTACATATATTTTGGCTCAAATAGGCCTGAGGCTTACTTTGCGCTGCATAATGTTGACGTGTTCAACCCCGTGCCACCAGTGTTAGTAGCTCGGTTGGATCGGTTTGGCCGGTTGAACTGAGTGACAGACACAGATGAACCAAGTTTTCACGGACTAAGCGTTTCGCGTTTAGGTAACCGAAGAAAGAGTATCGTCTTTAATAAACTACACTGTTAACATGCACCCAGGAGGTAAGCTTTATGGTGACATCAGCAGTTTTTGACCTTGCCATGGCTAGCATCTGCAAGTGCTGCATACTCCCAATTGCCGGAGTTAAAGGAAGTACATCACGCTCACATGACAAGATTCCCCTGCTTCTGTTTTGTTTTTCCTTTTGAAGTGAATCTTTTATACACAACCTGCATCATTGTGGCTGGTTGACAAGCAAAAAGTCAAGCTGCGCGAAAATGAAACTTGGTTTTCGAGCAGCAGACTCAAATCGCCAACCGTCGGGTTGCAAGACCAGCACGCTAACCGATTCGGCCACTGTCTGTTCGTCGTAAGTGAGGGTTTTCTACGCAAGAACAAGTAGACGTAGCATAAGGTGTGCACAAATAACAAATGCATGTTCAGCAAAAGAAGAAGACGCATACGTACCTGGGTCCTCGGATTTTCTACCAAAGAAGGAAAGAAAGATGGCAAGAAGGAAAAAAAAGCGGTAGGAAACAACGAAGGAATGACTGACAGAAAGGAAGGAACAAAAGAGAGAGGGAAAGGAAGACAGCAAGGAAGAAAGAAAGAGCCAGGCCTGCGCGGAACCGCAGGACAGTGGCAGCCTAAGCTGGAGGACCGATGTTCTTAGATGACATTTTAAATGCTTGGGGAAACTGCTGCAACTAGAGGTCGTAGGTATCCCCTGCGCCATAACTCTCATCATTTCGCCAAGTAGGGAAGTGCCCACTATCCCATAATTACTGCGGCATTGTAACGTGCTGATCTGTATAAATGCACATCTTAGAGAGTCTCTTGGCATCGTTTTCCCGAGAACGAACCGAACTCTCGGCCCGACGTCGAGCTGCGGTTTGGGCTTCTCTCTGCGCAGCTGTCTGTTGTGCCCGACGTTGCCTTGCTGCAGCTGGGCGCGTAGCTCTGCGATTCGCTTCTTCAGCAGCGGTCCGCACCTTACGAGGAGGCGCCATCAGGTATAACGAAGAGCCAAGTCAAGTTGCTGTCGGGGCTGCGCACGTCCCCTGCCACATGTCGCATGACACAATACGACACGATGAAGGGCAGCGGTTCCTAATAATGAGGACGGTAAAGTTGAAGAAGATTGTTTCATAATGATGATATTTATGAGGCCTCTGTAATGGGTGCAGAGCTACCAACCATGCAACCCGGTGTTCTTTGAAATGATTCCTCGAACTCGTTATGCAATCCACTTTCCGGGACGTATAGTGGCGTTTTATTGTTCTGCCACGTAACATTGCGTTTGTTAATGCGATTCCTCGACAGACATTACACCTGTTTAGGTCTTTTAGCGATGATTTTCCAACCACAGGCTTAGCTCAGTGGTAGAATGCTCGGCTATCACGCAGAGAGTCCACGCAGAGGACAAGTTCGAATAGTCCTCGGTCCTGGTTATTTTTTCAAATTTGCAGCGATAGCGGTTACGGACACCGGCGGCGGACAACTACGGCACAAGAATGAGCCTTGTTGTGATCTGATAACAGCTTACGCTGTAGAAGATGGGACTGCAGAGCTAGATGGACGGCACAAATGCTTGCCCACCTGCCTTGGCCCGTTGTGCTCGCTTTTCGCACTTCACATTACTCAATTTACGCCGAAATGTGTGCACAATATTTTGTGTGCATCTCTTCTGCTCACAGGTTCTAGTTCGACACACCAGTCCCGCAGTCAAAATAGCGCAGAATAACCGAGAGATTAGCTCCATGAAACGCAAAAAAGGAAACAAATTGAGAACAGGCTAAATTAAATAATGTACTAAATGAGAAGCGTACACATTATAGCTTACCAATAGCTTCCAAGTATTCTAGACTATTTGGAGTACCAAAGCCAGGAACTTCATAGAGCACAGAGCTGTACGACAGGCTTTAATGGGAGTTATTGAATGTAACAGTGAACGAGATCAGTTTCTCAGCCGCATGCCTCGGAGACCTAGAGATTCTGAACTCGGCAGCGATTACCGCTTGAATCCCTAAAAGGGGTCCTGCAACACTTCCTGAACCTAGCCGGAAAACGGTGCCGAGTAGTCGTGGAGACTGTGTGAACACGCGAGCCAAATATTGCACTGCACACATCGGGGAGTTTGGTTTGAAACGCAGCTGAGAAGTGTCGGCTTTTCTTTTCAACAAATGACATCACTGGAAGCACCAACTACGTTGATTGAAGCAGAAGCAGCACTGGCTTATTTCGTGGTTGTGGAAAGATATGTTTGTTCTGGATTTAACATGTAACGAAAATGTGATGCAAGTCCAGTGATGTAGTTGGTGCTCCCAGTGACATCATTTAAAACAAGAGCGAGCACTTTGTAGTTGCGTTTGAAAACAAAGCTGCAAAACCCTGGTGCTTGCTGTGCAATATTTGGCTCACGTGTCCCAAGGAGTCTCCGCAACTGATTGGCATCGTTTTCTGACTATGTTCACAAAGCATTGCAGGATTCCTTTAAAATACGGTTCATTCGAAGTACATAGAAGGGGTCATTTGAACTATCCAGTTACTGTTGCGTGTTTTATGAATGGTGCTGCTACATCTGACAAAGCCGTGCCCCCCTCCCCTCTTTTCGACACATGGCAAGTCGCATTAGTTTGTGTGCTATTGCGTCTGAATGTGCAATGTGGCTCAAACGAAAAAGAAACAATGGATGACCATTCATCCATATGTGTCATCCATTCTTTGTCACTAGTATGTGCCCTACTGCACATTTATGCAAGTACAGTTTAACCTCACTATTACAAAATAGCACCATGACCACGAGTTACACCCAACAATCACTGTAGCAGCAGGGATAAACATTGGATCTAAGATATGGGTAGCCTGGCTAGTTCGAAATTCCTAGATTCAAAAATGCATTGTTCTAGGCTTCAAACCCATTATAAACAAAGTGGCCCTTACGTCTCTCCTTGCAACACACTGAAAAGCACCTTTCCTCATCCCGAGTCAACCCTTTTCCGTCTGCCTGGCATCAAGCAGAAGGGAAAAGCTGACGTGCTGCTGCATGGTAGTGGTTACGGGAAGGCCAGTGTGTAATAATGTGCAGAAAATGGTTTTAAGTCGGAAGTTGCGGTTCGATCCTCTCGGCCTCGGCTGCATTTACAGAGCACAAATAATTTCTGGGTTCTTATGTTCCAAAGCCACAATATGATTGTGACAGACATCGTAGTGAAGAGCTCCAGAAATTTTGACCACCTGCAGTTCTGTAGCATGCGCCGACATTGTACAGTACAAGGTCCTCCAGCATTTCACCTTTATTGCAAATGCGGCCGCCGTGACCTGCACTGCTGACCCCCGACCTTTGGGTCAGCAGTGAAGTGCCACAGCCACTAGACCACCACAGTGGGTTCCATAGCGCGAAATGCTAAGAAATAAGCAAACAAGTGCATGATGAGGGACAAGGCACAGTCAGTAGATAACGATGAAAGGCGGAGTACCGAGACACCGCCGGTTGATAGAGGACAAAACATTTTGGCAGAACACGAATGTATCGTTAGCACAACTGATACGTCACAGAATTTGACATCGTTGCCCGTTACAATCGACAATAGAAGCACGGCTTTCGCGAAGAGGAATTCGCTCAATATTTTTCTTTTCTGGAAGACAAAGATTTCCACAACATTTTTAAGAACATGCAATTGAATATACCACCTATATTTACGCTACCTGTTGAACTTGGAGTCTCACGGGAGCCAAATATATCTTTGTTGCAGCCAGTATCGTGGCAGCTCCCACGTTTTTGGTTTCATTCTAAAAAGGAATGTCACTGAAACGAAGCTTGAACAATGAAGGTTTACATTTAGTTCGCCATAACCAATAATACCTGTATCAGTGTTTGTTATAATGAGGTTCAACTGTACGTCTCTCCTGCCACATTTCACAAAACTCGTGTCTGAGGTGCAGAGATGTCCATAATGGCTGGTTGCTGCAAAAGTTTTCATGATGAACGGTACCCTCTCAGTGACTACTGGTTCCACTGGTTGCTCTTCATCACTGACCCTTAGCTGCCTGCTTTGTTTTGCAGGGCACTGAAGTTTGTCTATGCAAATAGCTGCCATTTTCAAGAGAGACAAAACGCTAACTGCTTAGCAACATTATGCTGGAAAGCTCACATAAGTGGTTTGCTTTGAATCCAGTGCAGAATGAAAGAGAAAATGGCACAACACGACGACATCAATGTAGTAAGCATATAGTATTCCTTTATTGAGCAAAATAATACGTACATTAAAACAATGCTTCATGCTTTGAAGCTGTCGAAAATATCACAGGGGGCCTCATGTTTTTGAGGTACGTCCACATGACTAGCTGCAGTCCAAGTGCATTCTCACGAGGAAGGTAAAGAATAAACAACATAGAACATGAAACATTAATAAAGTTTTAAAGCATCTCAAATAACACATAAAGTCCTTGCAATAAAGAATAAACAACATAGAACATGAAACACTAATAAAGCAACACATAAAAGGTAAGATTGGCACAACAGTGTGCAGGTCACGAGTTAAAAATGAAAGACGGTGCAATTTAAAAACAACGAAACTTTAAAATGTAAAACACTTTAATGACGAGCTAAAAGGTGACAACATTCAACCAGGTACATGAAGGAGCCGTTGCACCCTAGCCTTGCTGCGTGCAACGGTTCCTTCGTGGGACGGGGAGGGGCGAGCCATCGATGGGGTGCCCTCTTCCCGCTGAAAAGCCTCGATAATGATTGTTCCGTAGGGCTCTTCCTGACTGAGGTGCACAAGACGGCGCTTGTGAAGACCTGCATCAAAATCGGCAAATAGTCCAGAGCTGACAATCGTGCTGCCGGTAGAGGCCCAACAACCAGCTTCTGCCAATATAGCATACAACCATGTGGTTCAGAATACGTCAACTAAATGATGTGTGTTAGGCACCAATGCAAGTTGCAGACAAGGTCACACTTGCACGGAATTGGCACCAGTAACCGATAAAGGTGACAAGCTGACCGAGGTCACATGACCAAACAAGACTGGCAACCATGGACCTTATTCATAGCTGTGCATAGAGTCCTTCACGTTAGGGCAGGTTTAAAGGGCCACTAAACAGGCTCCTACTTTTTTTTAAGCCGCCCAAGCAAGCTAACTCGATCATAGAGAAGGTTGCGGCGATCACATTCTGCGAATATGACAGCGCTCCGCGCCACACAGACGCCGTATTTCAAAAAACAATTCCCGCGCCTCTTTCCCGCGATTGACCAGTCGCGTTCGCATCCTAGGTGTCATAACGTTCTACCGCGAACAACTTTGCGTAGTTGCAGCTCGCTGATTGGTCGAAACCAGGTCTATGTCAGATCCTGCGGCCATCCTACCGCGTGAGCGCCGGAGCAGCGCTGGCCGGAGCAACCGGTACTGCAGCGCAAGCGTCAATGGCGTCAGTTGTCACGTCATGTCACGTGTCAAAAGTGGGCGGAGTCACGACGGCGCGCCGTGCCTACCCTCTCCTCTGCAGAGAAGCGTGGGGAGGCCGACCGAGAAAACGAAACCGACGCAAGCAGCCACTTAAACCCGTGTACCTTCTTTATTCTTGCACTAATTTACAAAATTCTTGCGGGAGCATGTTCACATCGCACAGGAGCGCAGTTATATCTTTAAAACAAATTTTGGACTTCGGGGTTGTTCAGGGGCCATTTAAGGTGCCTGGCAGCCCCCGCCTCGCATCGGACACCATTCGACCATCGACAAAGGACTTCCGATATGATTTAAAGCTGTACTGTCACAAAATTCTGAAGGCGAGATAACTTAAGGCATTGATTTGTGTGGATACCCCCCCCCCCCATATATCATCTGCAAAATACCAACAGCAAATACTGCCTAAAACTTTAACGTCGATATTAAAGTGTGTGAAACACAACCAAGCTGCCAACAGAGGACCTCACAAAAAGGACGTCTCACATTACTGTATGTAAACAAACGACCATTCATGACCAGTTTGTGCAAGCCAATGCCACTGCCATGCTGTTTGCTAGACACATAATCTCCTTGGCCATTGTTCGCGTCCTCCCCGAGAGATTTCTATTGTTGGAGGACCTGCATTCCTGTGTTGTCTTTCCATGTTCTACTGTTCACCGAAGAACAAAGCACATGAATAGGAGAACCAGTAGCATCCACCCGTTTTGTGGCACGGAGCTACAAGAAATTCCAGATGGATTTCTCAGAAATGAAAAGCTCCTTAGTTGCCGAAAAATTCACCCTGCTCCGGGGTTTGGACCCAGGACCAACAGGTGCTTGGGGCATTTGCTCTGCTCATTGGGCGAACCAGGAGGTTAGTGATTAACAGGGTGAATCCATCGGCAACTCAAAGCACATGAGCACGAAAATGGCAGATGAGTTTTGTAGAATCCTGCAAGTTGGAGTAATGTTTATGAAGGGAAAATTAGCATCCAGCCATCCACATGGATTTCCATGTAGCTTTGTGGTACAGACGGGTGTATGCTAACCTTCCCTTTCATAAACATTACCTCGCGGGAACTCATTTGCCAATGAAGCACTATGTTTGGGGTATGCTGCCTACAGGTTTGCGTCCAAGCGTTCACAGATGCTCACGTGTGCGAGTTCCCAAGCATGGCGTGTGAATTGCAGTTTTGTCAGTCGCAAAGTTTTATGGGGTTGCTTGGACAGCTTTTTGGTTACTAAAAATCCAACCTTCCTCGGTACCCCAGAAGAACGGCACTGTAACCGGCTGCCATAAAAAGTGTCCTTAATTAAATCACAGTCGTGCGCCAAAGCAAAGTAATTTTCAACACATGATGAGTGGGTCATTAGGAACTAATAGCTACAAAAAAAAGCAAGATGCGAAATCTTTGTGTCAGTACACCGACTGATACGTGCACTTGTTCTGGTTTGTTGGTTTGTACACCGGGAGCTTCTTCAACACTTTTTTTTGACGCACAGCCCAGGCCACACTTATCTTGAATGCCGCTACGGGACTGGTGTCGACCGTTCTACAAACTTTGCGTGCCTGACGCGCACATTTGTGTGCCCTCTAGAACATCAGTGATAACACCAGGACACGCTGTGACGTTTGTATAACACACATTTTGCTGTTGGTCAACTTGTTCCTTCAACCGACAACTGTTCACACCAGTATCGTCTTGTTGTGTGATTTGCTTTTCTTTGATGGGCATAGTTTTGCCCGAAAAACAGTTTGACTGTCGCTGCTTTGAAGCCAGCTGTTTCTTTCATCATCACGATCATGCGACACTAAAATATAGGTCAGAAAATTCTGCTGTCCCATTGTGGGGGGCCTCCTGTGAACATGTGACCCCAACATTATTGCACTGCACGCACCAGAGAATTTGCAGTTCAGTTTCAAATAACAGCCGCAAATCACCCGCTCTGCTCTCAACAAACTACGTCACTAGGAGCACTTCGATTCTGCTACTCTTTGATTCGTATTCAATTTAGTCTCAAAAAATCAATGTTTGCACACTGCTCTTTAAGTGAACCACTTTTATCAGTGTCATCAACTTGAGCGATCATGGCGAGTAATGTAGCACCCTTCTTTCGAGAACCAATGCAGCCACTCCTCCCATGGTCTCCAAGAAGCAGTAGACATCATCTCACGATGAAAAAAAAATAAAGGAATGGTCGCACATATCTGCTTGCTTTGCTGCAAATGGCATCGAAAAACGATAGTCTTCTGCCGCCCCCTCGACGCAATACCCTCTCTTCTACCACCTCCGACCCCTCACACTCTTCCCTTCCACTCGTCTCTCCTCTCCTGATGGATGCAATAGAGGTTTTGCTGAATTCAAATTTCCCACGTTCACCTTGCTCTGTGTCATCTGTTGGCACCTTTTGTTGCTGTTAGCTTAACACACAGTGTCGTTTCGAGGTCATTTCTAATGCCTTCATTTTTCATTCACCAATGTAAAAACCAGTCCAATGTGCATTCTCTGTGCACCACAGTTAGGTACGTACATTTTGCCTCAAATAAGCCTGAGGCTTACTTTGTACTGCCACCAGTGTGAGTAGCTCCCTTGGTTATGACCGCCCGGTTGAATCGGTTTTGGCCGGTTGAATAGGGTGACAGACACACGGACGGATGGACTAAGCTTTTCGCGTTTAGGTAGCCCAAGAAATGCTACAGTCTTTGATAAACCACGGTGTTAACATGCATCGGTAAGCTTTAGTGCGACATCTGACACTCTTTCACCTTGCCTCGGCTAGCATCTACAAGCGCTGCACACTCCCAATTGCTGGAGTTAAAGGAATTGCATAACGCTCACATGACCTGAACACCTGAGACTCCATTCCTCGTCTACGTCACCACACCAAGTTCTTTCCTTCTCTTATTGATTTGTTTAGGACAATACAGAGGATTGCCCTATGGGACACGGCTAAAGGCAAACATTGCCTGACTGGGCCGTGCCACCCATACAGCAGCAGTAATAGAACAAAACAAAACAAAGAATGAAAAGCGAGTAAAACTTCACATGGTTTAGAAGCAATGACACAATAAAAAAGAATGATAAGGATTGGCAAAGTTCAAGATAAAGAAGACAGGTAACTAAAAAGAATAATTACATAATCTGATAAACATTTGTACCACAGCACCAAAACAATTAGGTTACCTGGTGTCCTAAGTTTAGCTTTCTTCTGTTCCCAGAATATACTACAGGTGGTGCAAGCTTTGTTGCGCATTTACCTAAATTCTTTTGTAAATGAAGCGGCGGTGCAGAAAATACTGAGTTCAAGACATCCTGAGTTCACCCTCAATACTGAGTTCACCCATCATGCCTAGAGAAAGAGTGGTTTGCCTTTTGTGTCCTCTTTTGCACAGTGCATATCGCATACTCTGTAAGGTACGTTTAAATAAATGTTCATACCTGCCAACCTTGGGACCTTAAAAATTGGGAGGTTTGCAACACTAAAGGGAGGGGGGTGATGATGCGTGAAAAAAAAGAAAAACGCTCCCACACGTTTATGTTCCTTGCCTTCTGGGTCCACATTAGCGTCATGCGCAGCTCAGAATGTTTGCTGATAACACCTTTAAGCTTACCAGTGCTCGAAATTGTAGAATTCGCAAGGTAAAATGTGCTATATGACCCACATAAACTGTATACAGTGGACCGTTTCCATGCTTAACAGGCTTTGCTGCATAACACTGTTGTACGACGGTGAAGCTAACTTAGCGTGCACTGCATTGTAATATTCTCGCAAACTTCTCATGAAGATAAGGATAAAATGTCGAACTGTCAACAATACCCCTGTCACACGGTGCATGTAAACATCATTCGCAGCAAATGACATTTAGAACTAACGTCGTCGTGGTCTTGTGTTCCTCGTCAACATGATTGTACAAAATGACATTCGCCAGTGATGTCAACGTTTACGAGCCGAATACTAGAATAATAAAATGTTACAAATTATGCCTTTTATTTACATATTTTCTCTCAACTGTTAGAAACACAGTACCTATACCTTCCCATGTTTTCCACATTTAAAAAGAAAAAGAAACACTGTAGTGAACATCAGCAGGTTATGTGAAAATATACTGCAATACAATACAGAAGCACTCATAGGCAAGAAGTCTACGGAAGTATCCAAAGCAGGACTATCCCAAAGCTGCTTCGATTTCTTCTGCAGTCTGCGGTGTCGTGAACCGTGCCTTTGTTCCCATCACCATGATGGACAATGATCAGCGCAAACTAGCATCAATTGCTCTCCAGGTGTTCACAACAAAGCGCCGAAACCGGCCGAAGCTGCTCAAGCAGCAAATGCACGTTTGTAAACAAGGCTGACAGGAAGCGTTGGAGTAAACTCAGAGTCTGGGAACAAGAATATAGTTGCACAGATTGCGTCAACTATCGTGCTGTACGTCAGCAAGTTATCTATGGGCCGCCACAGGAACTAATAGGAACCGTAACGTTGCGTACATTTTGCTTTTCCATATCAATTTTGCATTTTATAAGCCCCTGTCGTCGAGAACATGCATGTCACGACTGCGTGATTTCAGCTACAGCATTCACTGGGCGAATGCCGTGAGGTGTGAATGTCATTCACTATGCCCGTGTAGCAGCAACAAAAATGACATTAACGCATATTCACATTTACTGTGAATGTCATTACATGTGCCGTGGTATAAAAAAGGCCCCTCATAAATACAACAGCCTCCCCTTCCTTTACATCACTGGGTAGAAAGAAGGGTCCTGCGGTACCAGCTGGGGTTCGGCCAAAACTTCTTTAGATCCCCAGTCCTGTGTTTTCTTTTCGCTGTGGAGTTAGGGCTGTTTATCAGTATTTATCGGGAGGTTTATGGCCGTCCCTGTACGATCGGGTGGACTGATCGACAATCAGGAGTCTCCCAGGCAAACTAGGAGAGTTTGCAGGTATCAATATTAAATAAATAAATAGTTAGCTGAACAAGTCTGACAAGGCGATCTCAACCATGCCTACTCAAAAACAGTCTTGGGCAGTAACTAGTTATTAGTAACGTGTTACCGGTAACTAGTTACTTTTTTCAGTAACTTTGTTAGAGGTAAAGGTCACTGACCAGTGTCAAAAATAAAAAATGACGTTTCGGGGTCCGTATGGATCCCTTGTTCACAATCTTCTGAACAAGGGATCCGTACGGACTCCGAAACGTTATTTTTTATTTTTGACACTGGTCAGTGACCTTTACCTCTAACCTAGGTGTCTACACCGTGACCGCTGCCAAGCAAGCGGTCGCTAATTCCGTGCTTCTTATTCATCCACACAACAATGAACCTACTCGGTTGATGATGGACGCATCCAGTGCGGCCGTCGGAGCCGTCTGGCTGCAGTGCATTAACTCCGAGTGGAGACACCTGCCTTTTTACTCTCACAAGCTACTTCCTGCTGAGATCCGCTACAGCATCTTCGGCCGGGAATTACTAGCCATCTACGCTGCGATACAGCACTTTCGGCATTTTCTGGAAGGATTCTCGTTCTACGTGCTACCGATCATAAGCCAGAGGCGCATGTTTTCCGCACAAACTCATCCACGTAGATGCCACGCGAACTTCGCCATCTTGTTTATATTTCGGAATTTCTGATTGATATCCGCCACGTAAAAGGCACTGACAACACCACCGCAGATGCCCTTTATCGTATAGCCGCAGTTGACTCTACATCTCCAACCATCGACTGGGCCGCATTCTTTTCCGCACAACAGAATGATAGCTAGCTCACCACTTTTACGGAGAAGCCCGTTCTTTACGTACGCCTGGTGCGCCATCCATTATCATCTGAGCCCTAGTGGTGCGACGTCTCAGCTGAACTTCCTCGCCCTTTCGTTCCAGCTTCGTTACGTCGCACCGTTTCCCACTCTCTCCATATCTGTCACCCTGGCATTCGGGCTACTCAGGGTCTTCTCACCCAGCGCTACGTCTGTTCCGGAATCAACGGTGATGCGTGTGCTTGGACGCGCATGTGCCTGTCTTGCCAGATGACAAATGTATCCCGTCATACTAAGACGCTTCCTTCCACCCGGCCTTCGCTTCGACCATGTATATCTAGACATTATGCGCCCTCTACCAGTGTCTCAGGGTTACCGTTATATACTCACCATGGTTGATCGTCTCACACGCTGGCCGGAGGCTGTTCCCATACAAGGCGCTTTCATTTCTACGTGTGTATCTCGTTTTGGCTGTCCTGCACCGTGACAACAGACGTGGATTCATGGTCAATTTGTGTCCTCGCTGTTTGTCTTCTTAAGGTACGCGAGTACGCACCAGCGTACTCGCGTACCTTAGGAAGATAAACAGCGAGTACGCACCAGCGTACTCGCGTACCTTAATCGCATCCTAGGAGCCAGGCATTGCCGTACCACTGCGCCAACGGCATGGTGGAACGCGTCCACCGACAACTGAAGACCGCCCTGACCCCCCGCCTCAATAGAGCCACCTAGGTTGATGCCTTGCCACAGGTGCTCCTAGCTTTACGAGCTGTCATCCGGGCACAACTACAGTGCTCAACAGCAGAGCTGGTGTATGGGAGTTCTCTGCGGCTTCCCGGAGACTTCTTCGCATCAACGCAGCTACCAGCCCAGCCGCAACAATTTCTACAACGTCTCCTAGACTGCGTTCAAAACCTCCGGCCCACTCCACCCCGACCTTCTGACAGCAAGACTATATTTATCCACCCTGATCTGGCCACTTCAACGCACGTTCTCGTGCGCCACGACGCGGTCAGACCACCTGTAACACCAGCCTACCATGGACCATTCCGAGTCCTCAAACGAACTAAACAAACTACCACTCTTCAGAATGGCTCCGAAGAAACGGTCAGCTTGGACCGGCTTAAGCCGGCATACCTCGAGACCGCCATAGAAGGCCTTTCATATACGCCTGACCCCTGTTGGACTTCCATAAACGGCATCATGTTACATTTCCGCTGAGGGGCAATGGCGAACACGCGTCACATGTGATTTGACTGGCAATAAATTGCTCAGTCTTATTTTTTGTTCCTTTTTATGTATATACCTTCCCACTTTCCAAAATAAAGATCAGTCGGAAGTCAGCACTCTCTTCTCTCGCATTTCTTCCTGTGTTCGCGCGCTGTGAAGCTCGCCATCATGAACGCAAACCAACTGGCCCGAGCTGCTACACCCGCGATTTTGTTCGTTACAATGACCTCGTGCAAATGAAGCAGCCATCCTGGCGACTTAGGTTTCAGGAGATAGTAGAATCGTTGTACGGCTTGCGCCTCTGAACGTGAACGATTTCACTGTTGCGATGTCGCATGTCAGACGGCGGCATGAGCGGCTCAACGAGGTAATTTACTAGTGAAGTTCGCTCGAGCACGCGTTTCGCCCGAGCCCGTCGTATTTCGGAGGGAGCTTTGAAGCGAGCCCCACTAAGAGACCTAAACAAGTATAACGTCTGCTGAGGAATCGCATTAACAAATGTAATGTTACGTGGCAGAATAATAATACGCCACTACACGTCGAGGAAAGTGGATTGCATAACGAGTTCGAGGAATCCGAGGTGGACGACTAATGCACATCTTTGTTACGACGCGACTCGGACGCGCGACTCCTACGCTAATTATCTCTCAATCAGGCGAGATGAATGAAGATGCCCACTCGGCGACCACGAGAAGGGGTTGGGCATCGCTCTCTTCAGTGCATTAATTGCGAGAGGGATACTTTAGGCGGAGCAAGAAATGCAATGCCCGAGCAATTGTATCTATACACACGCCCAGATTCCGCAGAGAGCGAATAAGGGGAAACATGAGCGTATTTAAGAGAGGAGTATTGAGGGACACAATATTCTAGTCACTTGCCTAACATGGCGTAGAAGTCGGTCAACGTATCGCCCTAGAAGTTGTCAGCGTGGCTTTGTACCGGCTGGCCACCTAACCTTAGCCGCTTCGTCTAGTTGAGACGCGCGCTTACCGTCTGCAACGTAAGCGTCGGGACTTCGGCTCGAGTTAGTTCGAGCTGCTCGAGTTTGCCATCAAGCACTAACTCCCCGGAAACATCAGCGCTGCAACTCCGTCGACCCCAACACTGTGCCAAAATTACGGACTTCTCGCACCAGACCGTTAGTTCAACTTGCTCGAGTTTGCCATCAAGCACTAACTCCCCGGAAACATCAGCGCTGCAACTCCGTCGACCCCAACACTGTGCCAAAATTACGGACTTCTCGCACCAGACCGTCGTGGACCCTTCAACGCGGCCGGTCATCACGTATGCCACCCACTGTTTGTACTCCTGAACTCTCTGCCTGAACTTTCATAACTTTTGTAGATTAGACTCCCATATTGTTCTCATTGCCCTCTTTCTCTTTGTTAGTTGTTTACTTTTCCTTAGTTTGTTATTTTCGCATGCTATTGTTTGTAAAGCTCTTTCATCGCTGTCAAGTGCGTAATTGTTAGTAAGTAGAGTGAAGTGTTGTTTACCTTGTATTCTTTGCGCTGCCCTATCGCTATAGATTAAACTTTGCTGTTTTGTTTTCCAAACCACGACTGAGATCCTTTCACTGTGTCTGGAGATAAGCTGGGGGCGTTTCCAACCGCTGCCGCTTCTCACGCCGGCTCCGTAAGTTTTCGGCGCTCACGCCGGTTCTTTAGGCCGTATCCAGACAATTTTCTAACGAGTGGGTAGAGTAAATTGTCAGGATCATTTCGACACCAGTATTGTCCCGATACTCTCCTGGGGCGGCCCAGGAGAGCCTTCGGAAGTCTTGACCACGCCGTGCGCCGACCTAGGCCTACTCAAGCCTAGCTCGAGTGCGGCCTCCCTCTGCTTTATCGCCGCCCGTCTCCCGGCTGCCCACCACCATGGAGTACGTTGAAGGACATGACGCGTCTCCCGAAGACCTATTGGACGGTTCCTGGCAGTCACCAGGCCTTCGCGCCCAAGTAAAACGCCGCGCGGCATTACGCCGCACCGCTGCCGCCAAAACTACGCCCACCACCATGCCAGCCTCGCCGCCGCCACCTTCGCCGCCATCGAAGCAGACCAGTGCTTCGGCATCTCGGCCCCGCCGTCGCGCGCCGATTCCTCGCCTCCCGGCCGACATCATCCACGTCGTCGGTCGCCCTAAAACTTCCGTCGACCTTAATAAGCTTCAGCCATGGCACTTATACTCCGCCTTACTGAAAGCAGCGAACCTGCAAGATCTCCCGCCCGCATCCCGTGACACGGTACGGATCCACCCGGTTAACAATACCTTCACACTCAGCGTCGCCCACTCGGCTCGTGCGCAAGCCTACCTCCGCATCACATCCTGACGGTGTCCGGCAGTATACCTTCACTGTGCACCTTTACGCTCCTCTACCGGACGACGCCCTGCGAGGCGTTCTATACCATGCATCTGACGACTTCACGGACGAAGCCATCCTCGAAGATCTCCAGGCTAGTAACCCTACTCTTTCTATCGTGGGAGGCCGCCGTATGGGCAAGACTCCTCACATTCTGGTCGCCCTCATCGAACCCAAGGTACCCCGGTGGATTCTCTACCATGGTGTCCACCTTCGCCTTCTTCCTTTCCACAACAAGGTAGAGGATACATTAGAGCGCAAAAAACGACAAAGCACAGGAGAAGAAGACGGCAACACGAGCGCTCACCCAAACAGTCCGAGCCCATCATTGGGCACAAGTCTTTTCCTAAGGCAGTAGCCGATGAACCTGATGCGACACGAAGCAACAGCAATGTGGCTTACCAAAAAAACTGGATCGCTGACGAGTGAAGGAACATAAAAAACAGAGCCCACTGTAGAAGAAAGGTAACTTAATAGAATGCTTTGTTGGGCGCGTTGGTTCAATACGGGATACATAGAGAGCAAAAAACGACAAAACACAGGAGAAGAAGACGGCAACACGAGCGCTCACCCAAACAGTCCGAGCCCATCATTGGGCACAAGTCTTTTCCTAAGGCAGTAGCCGATGAACCTGATGCGACACGAAGCAACAGCAATGTGGCTTACCAAAAAAACTGGATCGCTGACCAGTGAAGGAACATAAAAAACAGAGCCCACTGTAGAAGAAAGGTAACTTAATAGAATGCTTTGTTGGGCGCGTTGGTTCATTATGGGATACATAGAGAGCAAAAAACGACAAAACACAGGAGAAGACGACAACACGAGCGCTCACCCAAACAGTCCGAGCACATCATTGGGCTCAAGTCTTTTCCTAAGGCAGTAGCCGATGAACCTGATGCGACACGAAGCAACAGCAATGTGGCTTACCAAAAAAACTGGATCGCTGACGAGTGAAGGAACATAAAAAACAGAGCCCACTGTAGAAGAAAGGTAACTTAATAGAATGCTTTGTTGGGCGCGTTGGTTCAATATGGGATACATAGAGAGCAAAAAACGACAAAACACAGGAGAAGACGACAACACGAGCGCTCACCCAAACAGTCCGAGCACATCATTGGGCTCAAGTCTTTTCCTAAGGCAGTAGCCGATGAACCTGATGCGACACGAAGCAACAGCAATGTGGCTTACCAAAAAAGCTGGATCGCTGACGAGTGAAGGAACATAAAAAACAGAGCCCACTGTAGAAGAAAGGTAACTTAATAGAATGCTTTGTTGGGTGCGTTGGTTCAATACGGGATACATTTGAGCGCAAAAAACGACAAAACACAGGAGAAGAAGACGGCAACACGAGCGCTCACCCAAACAGTCCGAGCACATCATTGGGCACAAGTCTTTTCCTAAGGCAGTAGCCGATGAACCTGATGCGACACGAAGCAACAGCAATGTGGCTTACCAAAAAAACTGGATCGCTGACGAGTGAAGGAACATAAAAAACAGAGCCCACTGTAGAAGAAAGGTAACTTAATAGAATGCTTTGTTGGGCGCGTTGGTTCAATACGGGATACATAGAGAGCAAAAAACGACAAAACACAGGAGAAGACGACGGCAACACGAGCGCTCACCCAAACAGTCCGAGCACATCATTGGGCACAAGTCTTTTCCTAAGGCAGTAGCCGATGAACCTGATGCGACACGAAGCAACAGCAATGTGGCTTACCAAAAAACTGGATCGCTGACGAGTG
>JABSTT010003140.1:0-30593 GCA_013339685.2 Hyalomma asiaticum
CGACACAATACAGTGTACGCCCTAAAAGGAGAACGTACATAGGTGTGCTCCTAAAGCGATATTTATTTGAGTATATTATCAAAAGGTGGCCGTATTATCGATGAGAGAGAGAGAGACACACTTTTTCTGTGACATTATGCGGAGTACTGTTGAGCATCTCACGTCTAATGGACGGCCGAGCCACGGATAATCATGTCGCTTTATATATATATATATATTATATATATATATATATATATATATATTGAGCATTCGTGAAATAGGATAGCGTTGTCGTACGTAAACAGCGCGTTCACAAGTAATCTCGTTCATCGCACGTGGCGATAAGGAATATGGCCCAACGAGTAGACGGAATGAGCGCATGGTTGTTATTCGTGCATATTTTCTAATGTTGCTATGGTAACAGACAGCTATCCCGGAACGATTACAAAGCTAATAATTTCTATCATAGCAGACGGCGGCGCCCAACGATAAAGCACAAATTGTCCCCTACTTTCTCTAGAATAGCACAAGGACCAAATCTGCCCCATTTAATTTAGCGCTCCAGTCTACTAAAATAATTAAAAATGATATAAGAGTAATAAGGATGTAGGACGTAATCCACCTTCAATAGCCTTTAATGAGCGTGTCCGATGAAGAACGATAAGATAACTTGTCACAGCGCAGAAGATCAGGGAAACTGGCGAGACAAATGAATTTCCTGGCTCACTGCGTAGTCGGCTGACGCTATAAGAAGATTTGGATACCATTGAGGTCCGCCGGCTTATTCCTAGGGATTAAAGGTGTGCTGCTATTGATGAAGATTACAAAACACATTAACTGATGGGCGGTATTAATAAGCGAATCGTTGAAGCTGTGGGGAAAAAAAGGCGCATCACGAGTCGGACTGTCACTAGAGAATTGCAACTTGTCTTTGCTGTTCATTCATTCATTCATTCATTCATTCATTCATAGCAAAACAGCGGCTTCCGTTTACAGGAGCCCGTGACTTCAGTTCCTAGTAACATACTTCACTATCGATAACGGTATAGTAGCACCTGTCATATGGCTGCTTAGAGAGTGCAGTGTTGCGCTGGTATCTCAAGGAGCGGAGTCGATTTCCAGCTGCTTCTGCCGCATTTCGATGGTGATGAAATGCGAAAAACACCTTTGCTAGTATACTTAGATGGTGGTTACCTTGAAGAAGCATAGGTGGTCAATATTATCCGGAGTAGCCCAATGCGACAGAGGTCATATATATGGTATAGTTTTGGCACGTACAAAGGAGCAGAATTTAATTCCTTAATAGCGATAACGGTGACTGGATTGGACATGTGACAAGTGCAAGGAAATAAGGCGATTTATGTATGAGATGTAGCCGATTATTGCGCACTCCTTGGAATATTTTGTTTTTATTTTTATCGTGGTTGTCCACTCGCCATCAGCGGGGCTGGATGTGGTCGTTGCCACCCAATTCCCTGTATAAAGCCACTCAATCCAATGCTCCCGGACTGCTTACACCCGACATCTCGCCCCACTCCTCCGTTCTAGACAACACCTTATCAGCTCCGCAAACATGTCCATGTGTTCTGGTTAGCGGAGGTGCGTCGGCCTTAACATGGCATGTTCGTTCTTATCGCGACCTTATCTCATTTCGACGGCCTCGTGCGAGTCGTATCGTGTTTATACACTGAGGAAGAGGGGGGGAGTAACACTGCGTAATCAGGGTGTCATTTGGTTGTTTCAATGCCACCTCGAAAAAAAGTGATAACGACTGCTAGGGAGGAGATAATCGCCACACACCCCGTCTAGGCACCCCGGATGTCCCACCGTCCAGTTGCTTTCGCTCGGGGATAAGAGGCCAGACGTGCTTTGCGTCCTCGTTTGCATGTCAACTCTGACGGCTGTATAGGCAGGTATATATCGCGGCCACAGCTCCTTTCAGGGTCCTGAAGTCGCGTTCGCACTGCCTGCAACAACACCTGCGAGCGGTTTACATGGTGTGAACGCCGAAAGCGGCAACGTTTGCCAGATGCGGCAAGAAAGGCTCCGGTCGGCGCGAAGCGCTACACGAAACCCTTTTCGCTTGGCCAGTCAATAGCGGTCAGTCAAGACCGGTTCAAAGAGTCACGTGTCTGCTAACAGCAATGACGTAGCTGCTCTGTGTGCAGAGTGGCCATAAGCACGCGCGCACTTGTGGAAGCTATGATGGAACATATTGTGAATAGTTGTTAAAGGGAACAGATGGGAGTGGGTCACGGAAAATCCGCGAGTTAATGACACCTGTGTCAAAATCAACAACTTTCAACATTTAGTTAAAATTAGTTTCAACATTTAGTTTCAACATTTAGTCAAAATCAACAATCAGCATTTAGTTAGAAGGCAAGAAGATAACCGATGGTCGTTAGTGGTAACAGATGGGATTCCAAGAAAGAGCAGGCGTGCCCGGAAGCGGGAGTAGTTCGGGCGGGAGATAACGTGGCCGCAGCAACAGCAGACGACCACCGAATATTGTAGCGAAACGTCGGGGCCGTTAATGTTAGACGCCTCGGAAGGTCAGGAAGACGAAGAGGCGTGGGAGCCACTCCGCGAAGGCAAGCGATGAGGAGTCGACACAGTGAATTGGGGAGAGCACTCATTGGGGGGTTTATTTAGCTAAGACATCTTGAAGTTAGAAAACACACAGGGCAAACATTATACAACATAGAAAATGGTATCATACCCCGTCGGCCTGCCGAACTGGTCCCCGGTGGTTTCGAGCGTCATGGTCCCCTAGTCCGCTCCCTACAAAAGGCCAGCGTCGCCGCTTAAATAGCACCCCTCAACATCCACGGCAACGCGGACCAATCAGGCAGGCCGAAGTTAACGATGCTCAACGCGAGCCCTCGTGATCGCGTGCATCCGGCTTTGCTACAAAACTAATACAACAACACATTCCAGAAACTGGCCGCGACGCGCACACATGGTCTTCATTTCTGTGCCACGTCGTCAAGAAGACTCCCTGCGGTGCGCCGGCTCGTTTGCTCGAGCACCCTTCTAAGAAAGCAGTCGAAAAAGAAAAAAGAACACGAAAACATTCTACGCGACGCGGTCTTCGCGACAATATGAAACTTATTGCAGATGCCATTGCCCTGCAGTGGACACAGCGAGGCGTGATGATGATGATGATGATGATGATGATGATGATGATGATTCGAAGGGCTCATCACCCGCTTAAGCATTGCGAACAAACAAGCGTGGCATGTAAGTTGCTCAGTATCGATCCTGTCAAGAAATTATGGTACGGCTGCGTGGTACGAAAGCGGTCGAAATTTGTAACGTAATGCTGGGCGCCTTTCCAGTCGCAGGATGCGCGTTTCGAGAGACAGGGAGGGGTCACACGCGCGCTTGGCCAACGCTTCCTATAAAGGCTCTCCTCCTAGAAACTTGTCTGTAGGAGGCGTTGGCTTGGCTACACCACGGGTGTTCCTTAATGAAGTTATTACCATCATCATGGCAGTTTCCCAGAAACGTCCACAGCTGGCTTAGCGTGGCGCACGCACATGTGCGTTCACAGTGCTTGAGGCTCGTCAGTGGTCACGGTACGTTACTTCGTGTCTTTTTTTTTTTTACGTCCGGTGCCGCAGTTGCACCAATAAGCGAAAGGGGGAAAAATAAGAAGGAAAACACGTACGGAACGTTGTCATTGTCCTCTGGCACATGAGCTAAATCACGGCTTGCCGACAATGGTTGAAGCGAAGGGGCAGAGAACCACAATGGCAGTGAAGCTCGCTTTGTGGGGGCTTGTAGATGGCAGTTTAACTCATTCTGATACGTGAAATATCGTTGAAAAAATCGCCAGAACATTGGAATGTCACTGGAGCCGACACTTCGATAAGAGGAAGTGCCAACATTTCGACAAGTGGACTTGTCCTCCTCACCAATGACAGGTCATATAGTGACATTTCTAGTTCAACAGGTTTTTTTTTTTTTTCATCGCTTGAAGTCTCCATCTTTCCTTAGACTTCGGTGATGTCCTTCATGCCCAATAATGCCCCTATTTCGAAATCATTGCGGAAAAACACTCCCTAGGCGGCACCTTACAACTTTCTACCAATATTATATAGAATTGAACTTTGAACTTTTGAACTTTATTTCCCTTCGTAGTATATTCGCAGTTTATTCATTCGCAGTATATTCATGGTGAGGGGCTCTTTTAACAAGTACAACAAAAACCATATGCAAGCAGAGAGATATACAAAACATGAAGCATTTATCGGCTGGTTGGTCAATTATTCGCAAATGTAGCGCTGCCGCTTTGACGTTCCCATGCCGACATTTTTGTTATGTACCGGAAATTTGGGCATGCTTTTCACGCCATTTTGCGGAACTCTGCACGACTGCCATCTACAGGTAGGAGGGCACTTTTCAAGCCGCTTCTCACGGCTTTTAACCCTGCTGACCTTCCAGCTGCTGATTAATAACTTGTAGTACAATAGCGCAGTACCGACGCGGACAAGAGGGGCACATAAAAAGACAAACACAGCGCTGACTTTCAACAAATGCTTTACCAAGCTTGTGCAGAGCTATACACTGAACACGTGACAAAAAAAACACCAGAAACAATAAGATCACACATGCGCCACAGATCCCTCTCTTGTCGGTGCATAATGTCGAATCAATTAACTTGCCGAAATGTACACTCCACACTCCAGTAAATAAAAATTTGAATTTGAACTCGAATGGACGTCATCGATTTCGACGGTTCACATGCACCTAGGGGCACGGAGAGTTGCAAGTCGTGCCGCTGTAGAGATGTGGTCATATGAGAAGCCTGAATTTCACTAGGTATCTATACGTCTGAGCTGGTATGGATGAGGTCGAATGATTGTTGCGGTCTTCGCGTGTTTCGATCAGCGTAACCAATAGCCGTTGCGGAGATATGACTGGCTTCCTTTGCAATTCCTTGGAACAGCAAGGAAACACTTAGACCTTCGAAAACATCATGCACGAAGACTATGTTTCTCTTAAACTTCGCACCGCCGGGAGCGTTCTCGTTCGACATCAACGCATCACAGCCGTAACACAATAAGCGCGATTACACGGGGCATTTCTCAATCTTCGTTTGTATGCTTGTGTCGTCTCTCAAGGCTTAAATAGGACGCGCGGTGGCTTTCAAGGTCGAATGATGACGTTGCGGCACGGAGATGCGCATGCGACCACGTGCTGGACAACCTTCTTCGCGGTTTAGAGTTCTATAAAAGCGAACCTTGAATGGTGCAACTGGAACAACAGTCCTCGGGTCTGGGCGACGTGACAGAGTACGACAGGGAGAGGCAGTTGCGTAGAAATCAGGCGTGGAACACATGTAATCGCACTCGCGGAGATGTGGAACTGAAATGAAATGAATGTATCGAGACAAAGCGCCACCACCCTAGTACTGTGGTTACGGTGGTCCTCTACAAAGACGTTGCTTTCAAGGCGCGTGAATGTGGCGACGTCAGTGCTCGCTAAGGGTCCATGATGGTAGAAATTTCCGGAGCCCTCCGCTACCGCGCGCCTCATAATCATACAGTGGCTTTGGCGCACAAAACTCCAGCGAATATTATTAGGGAGCAACGGTGGCACCGACATCCGTTGTCTCTTAGAAAACAAACTAAGCTTTGTGTCACAGAAGCCAGCCTTGGCATGCCGCGACTCTCTAAGCGAAGTCGTTCCCTTTGCTTTCTCTGTCATCGCGCTATCGGCCCAGCACGTGACATCTGAATGGCAGCGTACTGAGCGGCAGTGCTCCGTGTATGCACTATCTCCGCGCAAGTGGAAAAAAAAAAAAAAGAAAAGAATACTGGACAGAAGAGGAGACGATAGAGTGGTAACCTCCAACGACGTTTGATATCGAAGAGCATGTTGTACTAAGCACTCATCCTCAGGAACCGCAGCTACGTGTACACAAGTCAGACAGTCGACATGAAAGCAAATTTCAGAGATAGCTCATGACATGCTTAAAAAAGTCCCCTTCTTTATCTACAGAGCCAAAGGCAGCTTGCTGATGCACGTTTTCCCGAGCGCAGTGATCTGTTCAGTCTTCTGTCATCATTATTGTAACTTTGTACTTGATTTTGCCAGTAATCAGTGTTGAATATAAAAGGCGAAAACCAGTCCGTAACTGGAATGTCTAGCATCCTGACTGAGGAGTAAAAAAAAAAAAAAACAGTCAAGACAGTAGGCATTTAAACAAGCTCGCACTGATACTCTCTTCGATGGTGTTCGGTTGCACTGGCTTTAGCAATGGCTCACTGTAGCCGCATCCCGACAATGTGTCAAGCAAATAAAATACACTTCCTCCCCGCTCCCCGTTATTATTATTATTATTATTATTATTATATTATTATTATTATTAGTATTATTATTATTATTATTATTATTATTATTATGCTTCAGCTATGTTCTGCTATGCCATCTCTTCTTCTTTCTCCATGGCTGCTCAACTTCGGGGAATGATCCCGTACACTCCGTGTCAGCGTTTGAGCGTTAAATCGAGACAATTGAGCTAATGAGAGCTGAGAGATGGGTGTCGGTGGTAGGGGGTGTGTTCATTGAATAGAGGCCTGCTTGGCAGAAACTTTTCCGACACGGAAATTATGTCACGAGGAAGGCTTAAAGGAAAGTGTAGATAAAGAAAAAAAAAACTACTGTCGACATCGACGTAGCGCCGGTCGTCTGTGTTTATGTCGCGTCGTTTCGTTCGTGCGCGTTTGTTTGTCTGCGGCCGTATGCACGCAGTATGCGCGGCAGCCATGGAAACAAACGCACTCGGCTATCAATCACGAGTGTCGCGTCCATCTATCTTATCTTTTGTGTGTCCTACATGTCTGGTTTGTTGTTTGTTGTCACTTGACAAAGCAACGCCCGGGATTTCGTCAGCCCGATGTCTTCCGAGACTTCTCGTGTGTAACGTTGGAAGCGACGCAAAGAAAAAAAAAGAATGACAGAGCAAAGACTTAATCTTGAGGTAGGTATTTTATCAGCACGTGAGTATAGGTCAAGGCCACCCTTAGTGTATGTCGACGTCGATGACGCCTGCGTGATTTACAAACAGGAGTGTGCCGATGTGATAATATGCCACGTTGCCTCCGATTCCGGCTGGCGTTGAGGCATCCCAAAATCTGATAACGCTCATGGAGAAATTGCGAAAGCAGACGAGGTCAAGGTGAAGAAAACCACACGAGAGAAGTTTCGGGATCCGCATCTATATAGGGACGTTTTGGGACCGTCATTATATTACCTGACCAGGTCGCAGTTTCGTCCAACTGTTAACTACATATTTTAATGACGGCTTTACAAGGGTGGGCGGGTGGATGCTGGGAGCATCCTCCTTGAGTCGTCGTGTAGCGGTAGCTGACACCGATATTTATTAGTCTCACATATTGTCTGTAGTTTGTACTAACAAATCGTCACTTGTGGTGGTAGTACTGTATATTTGAAAAAAAACGCACCATCTCCCGCTAAAGGGGACCATGAGGCGATGCGAAGCAGCACGGGTGGTGCACACCGCGTTTGCATCGGTCTGACGCTAGCAGACGCTGCCTGCGTCAGCGTTGCCTCTCGCGGGCGAGGGCGCGTTTCTTGTTCCTTGCGAGCTGGCAAAGCGTTCATTGAAGAGGTTCGATCCCGGCCGCGGCGGTCGCTTTTCGATGGAGGCGAAAATGCCAGAGGCCCGTGTACTGTGCGTTGTCAGTGCACGTTAAAGAACCCCAGGTGGTCTAAATTTCCGGAGCCCTCCACTACGGCCTTTCTCTCTATCTCTTTCACTCCCTTTCCCCCCACCCCACGGACGCTTAGCCGTGCTCCCTACATGGGCTGCAGAAATTAGCGTCCTTTCCTAACCGAACCACGATCATCATCATCATCATCGTTTCCATAGTCAACGCGCACCGTTCGCAGAGGAGAGGAGGAATGCCGAGAGGAGAGGAGATGAGACAAGGGGAGGAGGGGGGGGGAGGATGCGCATGCGCAGTGCGTGTGTGGACTCCGCACGGCGGTTGGATGGAGGGAGTGAGTGACAGCCCCGACCATAAGCTGCTTAGCATCTAAATGTGGTAGCTTGGGCGAGTTAGTGATACAAAATTCGAATGACGCACAATGCAGAAAAACGAGGACAGAGGCACTAGAAGGACACAACACAGATGCTGACTTCAACAGTGGGAGTCAGAGCCTCTATTGTGTCCTCGTGTGTCTGGCCTCGTTTTTCACCATATGCCGGTATGTGTGAAGTTGAGAGCCGTTTTGAATGCATTTTAGTCAGCGCATGCTCTGGGGTATCAGTGCGATCCTACTAGCGCCATTTATTACTCTGCCGTGATTGTTATCCGTAAGGAAGATTCTTAGCGAGTGCGACCATCTATCACGACTCCGCACGCACATACATGGTCGAGCTCAAAACCTGCAATATTAACTTATTGAAATACGGAACAGCGGAACAGGTAGTGATAGTTGTCGTAACAAAGCGTCGACTCCTATCTTGGTATAAGGATCCCTTTCAGTGCCATAAGCAGAAACTGCCATCACCATAAACGGAGCATAGGGTTCTGCAGCAAAGCGACGGCAATGCTGAGGGATTCGTAGTGTCGGCGTGTCACTCAATCATACCGGTTACGCGGGATGAAGGTAATCGCATCAATGACTCATAAGTAAAACGTATCATAGAGCTTATGGACAGATAAAATAACACGCGCAAAGGTGTGCCGATGATATATTCGCTGCATTAATTTCCTTTTCTTTATTTGGGTGTGAGGGCGTAGGAGAGGGGGTACAAAGCTTCAAACATCTACTGTGGCTGCACGATATGTGATGGGTTCGTGATATGCGTGGTGTTGCACTGCTAAGCGCGTGGAAGGCTTCCTACCTGGCTTCTTTGCTGTAGTGGTCACGAGAGCGAGCCAGGTATCCACGCGCTATATGGGCGATTTCCGACGCGGCGGCCTCATTTAGATGGAAATGACTCGCGAAAACACCTACATGCTTAGATTTATAGGAGTATTAAACTCCTCGTGGTAAAATTAATCTGGAGTTTACCCCACGTGCCTCATAATGAGATTGGGACTTCAGAGCACATTAAACACAAAGCCTCCTTATTTATTATTATTATTAGTATTATTATTGATTGTTTTCTGGTATTCCATTCGGTTGCGAATCGAGTGCTCTCTGTAAGTGCACGGCGTTGTGCAGCCTGCAGTGGCCACAGTATGCAAGCTTTAGTGCTCGAGAAAGAAGGCTTGGCTTGACTATCCCATAATAATTCGAGGCAATGGCACGTGAGGTGTCGTAGAAATTGAGGGCATACAATTTTCTCGTAAAAGTTGGCCGCTTCCTGTGGTGGCCACGAGGGCGAGCTAGCTGGCCATGCGCCATATGGCGCGTTTTATTAGCGTGTGCCGTCGACAGTCCACTCTGAACACACGTACGCTTGGCCACAGCATTTTTTACTGCGGTCTCGTGCTTGGGCATGCATGGGAGCCTCAGCGACGCGTTTTCATTTGCGAACAAAGTGCCGTAAAGCAGCCGCTGAAGCGCCGAGTGCTGATCATATATCTTGGGCACTTCTCGGAGTAACTCCAGCGAGCGAGAATTCGCATCTGAAAAGGAGTATGAATGACTGCTCTAACTTGAGAGGAACGGTAAATAAAGCAACACGACTTCGGAAACAACACTCATGCGAGGAGAAGACGGCTTGGTAATGTGTGGGAATTTGACAGTTGCAGTATTCTTAGATATCCAGAGAGCATTCGACACAGTAAACCACGTACACGTGCTTGCTGGCATGCTAGATCTGGGAATAAGCGGTCGAACACTGCGATGGATATCCAATTCTTAAGCGAAAGAAAAATCTTTATGGAGACAAGCGACGGTAAAAGCAACTGTCACATCGTCACAGGGCGTTCCACAGGGCAGCGTTCTTAGCCCGTTTCTATTCAATTGTGTCATGGCTGCCTTACCACGAAAGCTACCGCCAGGCCTGCACTATTCATTGTACGCAGATGATATCTGCATATGGGCATCTGGGCTGCATGCACGAGAAATACAATCAACACTGCAAAAGGGGCTCGACATTATACATCACTTTTTGAAAGAAAGAGGTATGAGTCTCTCGCTCGCGAAAACCGCAGTCCTACCTTTCACTAGGCGACATCTGAAGGACTTCAATCTTACACTTGAGGGACAATCTTTGATGTTCGCGAAAGAACATAAATTTCTTGGCATTACTCTTGACAGGCAGTTGTCGTGGGCGTCTCATATCCGTGGTATTGAGAAGCAGGTGAACTCAGTAGTAAATGTACTTCGTCGACTAGCTGGCACACATGGGGAGGATCAGTCTCTTCCCTATTACAAGTGCATAACGCCCTTATAAAGCAAAAAATGCTTATTCTGCGCCTATTCTCCATGGCTTATCGCAAAGTTGAGGAACGTCTCCAGCGCTTACTCGCAAGGGGGCTGAGGATTTGTCTTGGTGTCCCGCAGGCGACCTCGAGTCCCTAGTAGTCGCTGAAGCTCGCTACCCGCCTTTTTCAGTCTTGCGAACGGTTGAAACTTGCAGGCACGTTTATCGCATTTTAACGCAACACGAGGCTCATCCCTTAGGTTACGCACTAAGCGAAGAAACAGAAGCAGAATTCACGATACTGTTCGTCAATACAAAGCAACACTGCCGTGTTTCGAAATATCTGAGGTAGACATTAGCTACCCTCCTTGGATGTTAACAAAGCCTAAAGTGGACTATCAGTCGAGGGAATAATATCTAAAAAAGACATGTTCATGGTAGCCGCTCAGCAATTGGCGCTATTCCAAATTTACTCATCATATCCACAATACGTGCGCAGACGTTTATGAAATTCTGTGCAGTGAAACCTCTAGGCATTGCCATTCAATGTTCATTCGGTCTCCTCTTGTTCACACCGCTTGTGTTAAGCGTAGCTTCTTTCCAAACGCTATAATTGAATGGAATTCTCTGTCTATCGCTAGAAGCCATCAATTGATTCATTAATGAAATACCTAAGTGACATACTTGTATTTGACACGCATTTACCTGCATCTATGTGATCTGCTAATTTTAAGCTGCTGCTGTTAAGTTGATAAATAAATAAATAAATAAATAAATAAATAAATAAATAAATAAATAAATAAATAAATAAATAAATAAATTTCAACTAGGGTACAAACTGCAGTGACGAATGGAAGCCGAGGGGTAGAGGACACCTACACAACCGTAATGGACCGGAGTCTCGCAAAAGCTTCCTTCGAAGCCTGCAAACTATAGAACCTCCCCAGTAAACAGCATTGCATCCCCATCCTTTACAAAATAAGAGGAAATTTTGACTGCGACAGCTCAAATATTGTCTCCTTTCTTGAATGCACCGTGTGAAACGCGCAATATATTGGTCAAACTGAGACTCCATTCAGGATAACAATAAACAACCATACAGAACACACATATATAAACAACCATACAGACCCTGCCACTAGAGCACTGCACGGGCGACCTTTTCCGGCCCGGGCCCGGCCCGGCCCGAAAGCGCCATGCGCCGGCCCGCCCGAGCCCGGCCCGGTGTTTTTAAATACGGCCCGTACCCGGCCCGGGCCCGAAAGGTTTGGGCCCGGCCCAATTCAACCAAGTATTCCTTGAGCATAAACGAGGCACTGTGCAATCTTCCCTTATAGTGAAGATATCAGCCGCACTCAAGATAGTTTCTGGAGAGTTGTGAGAACTTATGACAGTGTCACGATTTGCACTGGTACTGTGTTTACCTTCAGTTAATTACGCCCGTACCATATTTGCGAAGGAATTGTAGGGGAATATATGAGGAGGCATAGCTGGCTGTCTTATGCACGCAGTGCTAGCCGTGCAACGTTGCTATCAAGTTCATTTCAAAGAACGACTACAATACACAACGCCCACATAAAGTGGAAAAGCGGCGGACATTTATAATTGAGTTTACATTAATTGCTGGGACCATTGAGTAAATAGCGCAGAACTTATCCTGCAAACTTCGTTTATTGCACAATGCAACGAGAGAGAGAGAAAAAAAAACAAAAAACGCGCTCTAACTACACCTGGGAGGATTCGCCAGGCCGAGTAATGTCGTTTCGACTCCTCGGTATACGCAACTGTCTCCAACGTACGCTACATTTTCGTGCTAAAAAGAAGGGAGTCCTCTCCCGCAACTTTGTTCGCCGAGTCACCGCCACCGCAGTGCCATAGAGATATGTCAAAGCAAGCCACATACGTTAGCGAGCCAGGTACCGTCCTCGCTGTTTGCTTTAGATGCCTATCTCGTCGCCTTTGTGTGACTGTCCTCGGTCTTTGAAAGTGTTATACTGTAAATCAAGACTGGACTAAGGGATTCCGAAATAACTGCTTATTAGAGCGCCGAACTGAACTAGCCCGTGGCTTTTTAAGCTCTCCCCGTCGAACGCGGCGGGTCAGGTGTCCGGAGCGCGATCCCACGCAATGACAGGAATCAGGAGAGTGGGTTGCCGCCGAGGGCCGGAGGCCTCGGTGGGAACAGGGGAGCGAAGTCTGGCTTTCTGTGACTCGCAGTCGTGGTTGCAGCCTTCCAGCTAGCGGCTGTGACGGTGGAGACGATGTGTGCCAGAAAGGAAAAAGCGGTGACTAAGGTGGGCAGGAAAAGGCGGAAGGTAGAGAAAAAGCAAACTTCTGAAAGGAGTAGTGCCCATGTGGAAGGATATTTCACGCGGATCAGGCATATTCTATTGCTTCAGCAGGCTTCATTTCAGAAGGTGTCAACTGTTCAGTCAATAAAATAAGTTATGTGTTCCATCATATGAATAAACTTGGGCCCTTCTGCTTTTGTTTCAACATGTAGGGTGTTAAGCATCTCAAGTGCGGCACAGAATACTCAGTCTATGCCTCTGTATATAGCTTCCGCAAAACCTGTATCACCCACTATAATCATCTGATGTTAGCGCATGCACCGAGCTATATATATACGTGCGCCACGATTTTGGATCGTGGTACAGTATCGGCTGCGGTATCACCGTCGCGTGTTAACGCGACGGTGATACCGCAGCCGATAAAAGTCAACAAAAAAGTAGCGTACATGTCGCACACCGACTTAGCGAATCCGCCTTACAAATTCTACTCGTGCCGGGGAAACCTTACCTGCTTACCACAAACATTGACGTCATTGACGCTTTGGTCATCGAAGCAGTGGGAACTCTACGAATGGGAACCGCTGGGTGCCCGTGCTGCGCACGTCCTGAGGTTTCACAGCAGCGGAGCTGCCATACGTTCTTTTTTTTTTTTTTTTTTTTTTTGCTAGAGGAGGGGCTCATGTCTCCCGTTTTGATGTGTGTTATTAACCGCTAAAATCTAAAAGCGGCAGAAGTTCGAGGGAAGATGGAACCTTGAAGGGATGAAAAATTCGTCCACACGGGGTGTCGCTGGACCCCTTAGATATTTATGCGGCAAAGGGTGTCAATACACCCGCCTGTTACAGGCGGGTGTACTGCAGTAAATCATCTTGATTATCACCTTCCTTAGGTGCTTGCTCACTTCTGTCTCGGAAGCGCCTCCACGTTTTTAAGCGCCATGAGAACACTTGTGCTCCGATGAATGAGGAAACTTATGAATTACTGACGAAGTGTGACGATGTTAAGCGGCCGTGAGAATAAGGAAAAACATATTCGATATGATGAGCATCCGAGTCAAATGCTAGTTATGATTTGCTAATTGCCAAATCATAAATATTTGCAACTGCCTTGCTATCACGAAAATCAGCAGCACCTGCGTGGATCGGCGAGCCTGTGACAAGAGTCACTTCGCTTCTTGCGCTTAAACTGCAGGAAAACCAGCTCCTCAGGTATTAATGGCTCACGAGTCGCGTTGGCCAGTACACAGAGTCACGAAGGCGGAAGCAGGCGCGGCGGGCATGCGCGCGTAGCTGCATATTCGAAATGTTTCCCATGATACCGATGAGTACATCTTATATGCACTAATCTGGGCAGTGTACCGTTGCTTCGCACTTTCTGCAGTGCTGCGACTACCATTTCTTTTGATACACGGTACGCAGTAACGTGTTTCGCTCAATATAATGGCGGGAACTTATATGAGGCAGCTTCCCGAAATTACATGTAACATACTGATGGAGGCAAAATGCTAGACTTCTTGTTTCGTGCGATTTCAGTGCACGCTAATGCATATCAGGTGGTCTAAATTACCTGTGGCCTTCCACTTCGGCGTCTCACATAGCCTGACTAGGTTCGGGATGTTAAATCCCAAAAACAACAAAGCCAAAAAGCATACACGCGCCATTACCGACACGTATGAGACCCGGGCCTGATTCGGGCCTGACCCGGGCCCGGGCCCGATCCAACTCTTACTTACCCGGCCCGACCCGGCCCGCGGGCCGGGCCCGGGCTTTCGGGCCAGCCCGGGCCCGTGCAGTGCTCTACCTGCCACACCTTCCTCTCTCCAAGCACGTAAATGATCTTAGTCATCCCTTCCATACATTCACAGCTTGGTGCTCCCATCTGATTTCAAAACGCATGATGACCGGGAGGTTCGCGAATCTTACCTTATTCACAAATTCAACATTGTGTCTGGTGGCATCAATGAAAATACAGGCCGACTATCTTGCTTGCCCTGCCAGCCAACTAAACCAATTAACGACCTAAGCGACTAAGTGTCTTCAATAATTTATATTTTATTTGTGTTTCTTCTTTATTGTTATTGTGATGTTTGTTTAGGGATCCACATGCAAATCTATGTGCACTATGAAATCGCGGAACTCTTATCTTCCCCCTTTTCCTTTCTCTTCTTTTTCTTTCTGCTGTATATTAATAGCGCTCCTGTTGAGATGCATAAATATTTGTCGATCTCCACCTATTTCATTTTATACGTATTGTTAATTTTTTGTTTGCCCTGTCTTTTTCTTATTGCGTTTATTTTCGCTTATTATCTTAAGATATTTAATATCCCATCATGTTTCTCGCTGTCTATCTCTTGTTTTTATCTGATATGTTTTACACAGATCACACCACAGGCGCACAAGGTGCTGTTGCGACTGGCCTGCTCAATGAGCCGACCAGCGGGTAGCGTGTGCGGGGCGGCGGAGACGACTCGCAGGCACTTGGGATTCGGGAGTCGAGAACCGAGGCAGAGGTTGAGAAAAACTTGAAAGACGTTTATTTACATATTTACAAGTGCGTTCTCTTCAGAGAGTTCTTTTCTCTCCTCCTGTTCTTCTCTGGGTCCCGCGCTTTTTGTTACCCGGACTTCTCCCCCATTGGCTCCTGGGTGAGGGAGGAGGGAGAGGATGGGAGGTCTCCGTACTTGACCCGCCCATGGCCGTAATTACCAAAAGTCCGGGAAACGACGCCGGTGACGATCACGTCACGCGGCCACGTGCACGTGCGGAGACACACACCGGCTTTCAGTTTGCGTGGCCCGACGCTGATAAGGTGGGCCCCCGCCGGACGAATCACTTCCAGATGTGCCGGACGGGGTCAACTCTTCGGCTCGGAACCGGACGTTCTTCCAGGCTGGCCTTCCTTCTGTGCTAACTAAAAACGTTCGCACACACGAAGCACACGCGCACGTGCGGCACAGAAACTCATGTCCCCTGGCGGCGTCACACCGTCGCAAGCACACCTGCAGCAGCTTTGTAACAGCTTCCCTGGCGGCGGGCTGAGACCTCGACGTACGAGGGTCAACACTATTGTGGGGAGAGGTCGTTGAAGGAGACGCTGATGCGCTGATTCCGAGCAGCTCTGCTCGGCCATCTCCGGTACCGGGCATCTCGTCCAAGGAGCGGTCTCTGCTCTGTGTATCACTTTCTCCAGAACACAGCATCGGAGCCAACTACGACAGAACCACAACCGCAAAGCAGGCAAGCGCCCCGGCCCCTCTCCTGAGACCCACCAGGCTTTTTTCCAAAACAAAATAATTTTTCGCCTACTCATTACAGCAGCAATTGCAACAACCTGAAATAGGCTCCTCTGACATACAAACACAAGTTGTGATGCCACACAACAACAACGAAAAAAGGACAATGGTAAAGCTCAGCTACAGACACATAAAAAAAAGCAATATACCCAAGCCAGAGTACTCGACGCCATCGAGTTCCCAAGAAGCAGCGACGTAAGCCGTCAGCATTGCCATTCAATTTGCCCTTTTTAAAACAAATTCTAAACAGTACAGCAACAGTAGCAAGCTCCAGCGCAGTAGTCGGCCGTTCTTAAAGGAGTACTGCCACGAAAATTTTCACTTGGCGTTTTTTTGCATGAAATGAAAGGCCAAGACCTCCAGAGCCCAGAAAACGTACTGGTAAATGTGAGCGCCCCGTGAAAATTTATTTACAGCATGCCTTTAAAAGCCGGTTTCGGTTCCTACTGTAGCCTGACGTCACGACACACTATGTGCATAGTAATGAGCCCTCGTGATGTGTTCCCGCAAAAAATCGTGGCGTTTTCGCCTAGTGGTCTCTCGCGCACAGCGCCTGCAGCAAGTGCGGGGTCAACAATGTACAAAATTTTGTATAGTGACTCCGCGACGACAGCAAATACTTCGGCACTGTGCAAGATGCAACGTACGGCACGCACGGTGGGTGGCGGCGTGACTCCGGAGCCTGCGATAAGCTAATGTGGCCTCCGAGACCTCCGCGGCATTTCAGGGGCAAAATGTCGGCGCCATAGAGAGCTTGCCTTCCGATTATACGCGGGCACAGACGACGATAGAGGGTAATTCGACTTCGCTCGCTCGCTTCACGGGCACTGTCAACTACGGCGACTGAACGGCGAGAGCATACCACCAGAGTCCTTCAATGCTTTTCTGGTCACGAAAGTGCCGCCTCAGCTTCATATGGAGCCAGCACTGGCCGCTAGGGGCGCAGCTGTGCACGTGAGGGCATGCTGCCGTCCGCTACCGCTGCGGTAGTGTGTTGGTATGCTTTGATTTCCAAGCTTTCTAAACTCCTGCAAAAATCGTTTCACTTTCCCACACTTACTTGGAACATTCAGCGTGCGTCGGTGACTGCGTGAACGCGCCGTCTGCCTTGAAATGAGCACCCGGGAGAAAAGAAACTAACAGCTCTGGACATGCAGCTCGCCGCAGTCGCAGTCGAAAATGACACAAAAATTCGGGGTTTGCCGCGCCAGAACCATGACATGATTTTGAGACACGTCGTAGTGGGGGATTCTTGATTAATGTTTAACAGCTGGGGTCGTTTTTATATGCATGTAAATCAAAGTGCACGCCTGTTTTCTGCTCTTGCGTTTCGCCTCGTCGAAATGCAGTCGTCGTGCCCGGGGGAGCGCCGCTCGTTCGTCGCACTACTGCAACTGGTCCAGCTTTTCAAAATTTGCCTGAAATCAGACACTGTACATTCGCAATGATGCACTTGCTGTGCCACTTGTAAACAGAGGCGAACATACGAGTTGTTACACGTCCATTCGCCCGCAAGTGAGCGAAATCTCTCGACTGCGCAAAGTTGCGCATAAGGCCAGATGGTTCGCACGGCACGGCTGCTCAATTTCTATTAAACTGTGAACATTATCAGACTCCTGGTGTCATTTTATTCGACCGAAAACCCAAACAATTAAACCATTACTGCAAGAAATGCTTCCGTAGAATGGCTTCGTTTCAATTAGACAAAAAAAGAAACAGCTGTTCCATGCGCTTCAAATTTATCGACCTAACGATTAAATCCCACTACGAGCCTTAGGTACAATATATGTAATATCAGAGTACTTAAATGCCAGCAATGAAGGACTCTGGTAATACTAACCTCATAGCAGTCTTCGGTGCGGCGTGTTGCCCCGCCACGGTGGTCTAGCGGTTATCATTGGCACCCGGCTGCAGATCCGAAGGTTGCGAGATCTAATCCCGGCCGCGGCGGCTGCATTTTGGTTGAGGCGAAATGTTGAGGCCCGTGTACTTAAGGTTTGGTGCACGTTAAAGACCCTAGGTGGTCAAAATTATTCCGGAGCCCTCCACCACGGGGCGTCTGTCATAACCACAGCTGGTTTTGGGACGTAAAACCCGAGCAGTCAATCGCTGTGGCGTTTATGATCATGGCGAACGTGAAAAGTAAGGTCGAACACAGTTGACAGTGTATTGTAATTAGGTCATTGTTTTATAAGCAGTCTCATATAGAAGAGACAGTAAACCAGTAACTTACGCCGCTCGTGCTTTCGACAAAAACACACCAGAAGTTATTTTGGTTCTTTTAATGCGCGTCGCCGTTGATATTAAAATCATAAGAAGTGACAATGTCCGAGGCGTCGAAATGCTTTGCACACACGCGTGTATATTTGGACTGAAAGTTGAAGTCGCCTCTTCCTGCCGCGGTATGGCCCGCTTCCATTTTTCGCGCTGCTCCTTGTCCGATGGAAAAGAAAACAACGACACCTTAATTCTTGGTCATTCCTCTGTAGCCGGAACGGCACCCCTGCACGCAACACGTGTTTGGCATCGTCGTCTTAAAACATTTTGGCTAACTCGGACACGTACACACACTTTATCCACCAGCTTGTCTCACTGTGCGCACGCGTTTCAGTACGCGAGCAGCCCGAACGATGCCCTCTGTGGCGCAGTGGCGCCGCGTCGCGGCAGTTTTGGGCAGCGTATGAAGCTCTCCCATAGAGTGACGGCGGAGTTTCGTGACCAGAAAAGCATTGAAGGACTCTGATACCACTGAAAGTGACGCACGAGCGGCCATTTTGCATGTTTTTGTACGTGACGTCATCACAACTTGCCATACTGCTGCGTGAAGTCACCAAAATTCGTACTGTAGCCTGACGTCATACTAGTGTCGATGTCAGTAGGCACGCCATGTTAATATTGACTTTGACGTCCAATTAAAATATCTTATCGGCATTTCCTGAGCTTAACATTTGCTCAGAGGTGTCTACGCATATAGGAGATTTGTGTAGTAGAGTAAACTCAACTTCGAAATTTGGTGTCAGTACTCCTTTAAATGACATTGCAACCACCCGAGAGGACAATGGTCTGCTTAAATTATGAACTCCGAACCCGCGAGCCAACATGCACTCTGTTCGTACTGCCCTTAACCATACTGATGCATTCCTTCTGTGAAGCGCTGTACGCTTCCTACAATATGGTCAGTTTACGTCAAGCACATGAATCGCGTCTCACATGAATTTGAGGCTCTTATCCTCCAAATTCTGTGCCGAAAAAACGAATCATCTTCCCGTGCGTAGACAAAACAAAACTGTCGTGCTGCATTAGAGCTACGGCTGAGTACGCAAATGCACTCTAGATAAACAATTGCAAACATATACGGTAAAACATCCTAAACACTTCACACTTGACATCCGCCGTCGCACTTATTAGCTAAACAAGCTCCTCCTCCGCGGATGTAAAATCGCTCTAGCCGTTGCGGTCACAAACCCTATACTTCACAACTGTGACTTCCGCAGTATATCTATCCCCACTAACGTCCACACAGGACCTCTGCGAAGCAACAAGCAAATACCTTCCGCATGCATTACGCGCTCAAACTCACTAAGAATGCATTGCCCATTCTTCACATAAACGACTCCCCCAGTATAGCTATGCTTGCTAACGTCCACACATGACATGTGCGTTAAAGAAAGTAACAAACAAATAACTCTCGCGTGCATTACGCACCCAAACTAACAAAGAATGTATCACCTACGGTAGGGTGGCTAGAATGGGGAGGTGTGAGCAACGGCGGCGCAAACGTGACCCCAAAGCGCACCGATGCCACAAGGGGCGCTGTAGGCATGAGCGCGGGGAACGGAGCAGACGACGCACTGCGACGCGCTCCTCACACACTAAAAGCTACTTCCAGTTTAGAACCGTAAATGTGTGTGTGTGTGTGTGTGTGTGTGTGTGTGTGTGTGTGTGTGTGTGTGTGTGTGTGTGTGTGTGTGTGTGTGTGTGTGTGTGTTCTTTTTTTCGTTAGCGAGTGTACCAACGTAGTCTGACCGCACAGTTTTGTTCTTCCGTGATGGCCATTAAAGCACTTGCACTCAACAGAATCAGTGGTGCACATACTAGGGAAAACTGCATACATGCCATTTATTTGATGAAACCTCTCACTAAGACTTTTCACAGCGTAGCACTTCTCAAAGCAGCTTAAATGTAGCTTTCTTGGGAAAACATTCAGCTGAAAAATGTTGTACACATGTGTCATTTGTTAAGTCGGTCCACTTAATGATGCTCTCGTCTTTGATCATGTCCCCATAGTGTTCTCGTAGTTATTTACTAAAAGGGGGCTTTTTTTTAGGATGCCGGCTCCAATGTTAAATTTTATCGTAAATCTCCCACTCACTCTTCCCAGAGCGGTAAATATACTCCTGGATGGTGTTTTCTATATTTGGACGTTTATATTTAATATTCACTTTTCTACTTTTTATGCGGTACCTGTTATAGTTTTTGCGGCTCAGGAACGGCATTTACTTGTCCTGTATAAGAGTACGCCATCTTGCCTTCTAATTAAGTACTGATTTTATATCGTGCGGAAAAGGCGCATGCCTCAAATGCCACATTAGCCACTTCAGCAGTTCTTGACAGTGGGCACACAGCCGTACCTTTTGTAACGACGAGGCATGTCATTTCGTACTGATACAAGCAGTTTACTATGACTGCAAACAGTGAAACAATAAATATGGTTTTGACGTCGTTCATTCACAAATGGGGAAAAAAAGGAAAACTGTCGGGAACATTGGTCTATAATATGCAAGGTTTCAGTGTTCGCTCGGTCGACAACGCCCGAGATGGCCACATATAAAACGAACTTCGAGACCTTTGCGCGCATATTTTCTACAAATAATATATCTCGCTCTCACTGTCCTTATCTTTTAATACCTATTGCCCTCTCGCTCCATCTTCTGTCAGCTATGACATCAGTTACTGCTGTCTCCAGTATATATTTCCTCGAATGAGCAACCGCTGCAACAAATTGCCAAGTTCTCCTGCAACACCTTGTCAGCCTTTGGCAAACGCTTGATTGATTGATTGATTGATTTCTGGCGTTTTACGTCCCGAAACCACGCTATAATTAAGAGAGACGTCGAAGTAGAGGGCCATTTCAAGCACCTGGGGTTTTTTAACCTGCACTGACATCGCATAGTATACGGGCCTTAACATTTCACGCCCATCGAAATGCAGCTGCCGCAGCCGGGATTCGATCGCGCGACCCTCGGATCAAACCCTTCTTTGCAGGCAGGGGCACGGAGGGGAGAAGCTTTTTCCGGTGTTTTTCTGTGTCGCAACCAGGCAAGGAGCACCAACGTTCAGTTTTCTTTTTCGCTCTCGACTACATCTCGCCGTCAAACAGTCCAAAACTGGCGACGAGACCGACCAGCTCACATCGGCGGTAGCGTGGGCGAGGCCGGTGCTACCGGCGCAGCCGCAGCTACCCCGCAGACTTTACCCCGCTGGAACCGGCAGCGCCACATTCCCCCGGGTGGCATCGGTGCGAGGAGGGGTCATGCGCGGCCGTAGGCAAGCGCCGCCCGTACTCACACCTCCCCATTCTAACCACCCTACCTACGGCTCACATATGCACATAGGCTAACTTGTAACTTGCACTATTTACAAACTCGTCTGACACACCTGACATGAAAACTCTTTGCATTACATCTCACTGACACGCAAATCAAATATTGAAGACTCTCAAAACCCTTGCGGTCATACGATTGTCCTTCCAAAGTAGCCTTTTCTTTTTCCAAGATCGCATCGCGAACATTTGAGACAATCTTCACACGTGTCTCCAAGCATTCAAGAAATAACACACTTTCCACTACTACCTCACAATGGTTATCAACTCAGCAAAGAACAATATTCGCGAAACTAACCGACCATGTAGGCGAAAGCTACAAAACAAAACTCGTAGCAAGTTACATAACGACCACTAAACGCGGAGGTCACGAGACACCATTCCAACAACTAAGAAAATCAATACAAAAGTGTCCCAAGTGTCTCCATTGACGGCATTTGACCACCTATGTCTGTCTCGCCCCTTTTTAGCCGTACTCGCGGGGGACGCGCTTTGAGCGTTTTTCTCAAACAAGAAGCCCGAAGGATGACACACGTGTTCGCCTCACTGGGGGGCACCACAACCGTCGCCAGCTTCTTCCCTCCGCGGCATTGTTCGACGGCTTCGCGGAGGGGCCTTACCCTGAACTCACGCGACAATTTACCGTGAAGAAAGCGGCGGTAGGATAACGGCGCGTGTCCGCGGCTGCTGACATGCCCCTCTGACCGTGTTCGACCACAGCGCGCTTTTCTTTCCCTTTTCGCTCGTCGGCTCGCACGCGTCTTAGTCCAATTCTCCACGCGCGGAAAGCGCACCTTTCTCGCTCTCTTGCTTCCTCCCTTGAAGTCTGATGTCAACCGCCCGGCGCTCCCTGCCTCTCCTTTTTGAGCCTTTCGCTCGCATTTCCTCTCCCTGAGCGATCTCACTGTTCTTGCTAGCCCACCGATTCACGCAGTCCAAGTTATTTACAGGCAGCTGATCTTTTCTATTGCCTTCCTGACTAGCGGACAGCCTAGCACACTTAGGAACAATGCAGTTGGGTGAATCTGAGCTCCGCAGCTCACATACCTGAGCGCTAACCGCACCTGCATCGCACTCCCTACAACGTGCTTCAGCGCACTCTCCTAAGCATGCACTGGCTTTGTCGTCTAGCGAGCCGACATAATCTCGAACTTCGCAGGCAAGATCCACTTTCGCGACGCACTCCCTGTGTATACGCGCCAAATCGTCTGGGGCCTGACTGGGCGCTTCCCTCTGATCCGATTGGCGCGATACCTCGTCGCGTTCACTTTGGCCATGAACGGCCTCAACTACCACTTCGGCATCGTCAGCAGCTGACACCTTCTTTTCACTCGTGAGTGTGCTCTTACCCTCACACGTATCTGCACGAGCTTCCGCGACACTCCCTAGTGATGAATGCGCCAGATCGATCACCGCTGGCCTAGCTGATTCACAGACATTCCACTGGCACATCACCTTGCCGCGTTCACTTTGGCCATGAACGGCCTCAACTACCACTTCGGCATTGTTGACAGCAGATAACCCTCTCACACTCGCGAGTGTGCTCTTACCCTCACACACTCGGAGATTGTTAACCGCTGATAACCTAATTTCACTCGCTAGCGCACTGCTACCATCGCCCGCATCGGCACGAGCTTCCGCGACACTCCCTAGTGATGCATGTGCCAACTCACCCACATCCCATTGGCACATCACCCCGTCGCGCTCCATTTGGCCTCGAACGGCCTCAACCGTGTGGGAATGCATGCGCATTCCAGGGGCCGCGTACCGGTTGCGTGTGCGGCGCGGTGGGAGAGGGCATTCACGCCGCTTCCCCCGTTGCCTTTCATGCCTCGTCGCAGTGTCGAAACCGGTACGCCCCCGCTTCCTCCTTTCTACTCGTTTCCCTTCTCCCAAGTTTCGGGGAGATGCCTCCTCTCTCTACCTCGCGAGAGCGCGCCGCTTTCTCGAAGGTCTTGTGTCTTTCGTCCGGAGGCGTCGGGATTGACCGGATCCCCTCCTGGTACGCGAGATCGCCGCCTGCCGCCGTCACCAAGCGCCTGCCCTTCCTTCCGTGAGTGATCTTCATTCTTGGTCGGAGCGCAAAGCCACACGAAGCGAGCTGAGTCACTATCAGCCCCTTTTCGTCGTGCGCTTTTCTAGTATTGTTGTTTTGCCCAGCCGTGAGGAATATTACTCCTGCGCGCTGAGGCACTTGCATATTTTATACTTGTTGCGTTGGTGGCGTAAGAAATAAGGTGAATAAACACCTTCGTTTCAAAGGCTTGTCTCTGTCCCCCTGGCCTGAACCCGCCGTGGTTGCGATCTAACGCGAACCGCGGGATAGGGGCCACAGCTCTAATTGTTAGGGCTGCTGCGTTTGTGCTTGCGAGTGTCTGCCACCGCTTGCACCCATGGCAACCTTATAAAGGTTAAGAGAGACCCCTATATTTGGCGCCCGAACGTGGGGCCAGTGGTGTGACAGAGCAAGTCAGTTTGTGTGTGTGATTACCAGCACACGAACGAACCATGGCAGCAGACAGCGCTGATTTCCAGCGACTGTACACGCTGTCGCGGGTGGCTACCAACCGGCAACAGTTCGAAGCTGCAGTAACTGCTACAGCAGCCGAGAACCCTGAGAACCCCGCGGCAACTACTAGCCAAGGGAATCTCATTTGCTTTGATGAGGGCGGCGCTACACATGAGGCGCACCCTCCCGCATACAGTGTATTTGAAGGCGCGAGGCATATTACGCCGAGCCCTTTGCCAGAGTTCGCGGAGAGCAGGGAGCCATCACGGCAAACTTGCTCAACTCATTCAGCTCCTGCGCCAGACCTTACTGGGCAGAACGAGTCTCCGCAGGTGTTGTTGCGCGATGCAATGCGCATGATTGAGTGTTTGACTGGTGTTGTACAGAATACTCTTACATCAAGCTCAGCCGCTAAGCCGATAGTTAGGATGGACTTACCCACCTACAGCGGGTATCATGATCTAGTTAGCGCCAACGAATACCTCGATCGCATGCTGACTTACCAGCAAGCAACGGGGCTGTCCGATGGCGAGATGCTAGAACGCGTCGTTCCAGTATCGCTGACTGATCAGGCTGCTCGTTGGTTCCGGCTTACTGGCCACAGGTCGCGCACGATGTCAGAGTTCCGAGCGAACTTCCGCGAGGAATTTCTGCCCGCAGATTACCAGCGTCGTCTGCGTCGTGAGTTGGAGCTGCGTACTCAGCATCCGGACGAATCCTTGCTCGAGTACGTGAGGGCGATGGACGAGTTTTATCGCATCGCTGATCCCTCTGCTCCGAACTGTGAGAAAGTGGAGCGAGTCATGCGACAAGCACACCCCACTTTCGCCGCATACTTGAGAGGTAGCGAGTTCAGGGATTTGGATGAGCTAGCCTCGGAGGCAAAACGCATACAGGCGAACATACTCGCCTCGCGCGCGTACAGACCACCACCCCCAGCGTCGCAGGCACTCGAGCCGCGATGCGCGTGGAACGGAGACAACTTTCGCACCCGTCCACAGGGAAATGGTTTGCTTGCCTTCAGTGATGAATGCTCGAGCAGCGGTTGGAAGTTATCTGACCGGGCTCTTGACCCGTACACTTACGCTAGACGAGCAGCATGCGCTGCCGATGGCCGAGGTACGCAGAATCGTGTTCGATATACCGACGCGAGGATGCCAGAGCAGAGAGCGCCTGAACGGGAGCACTTTGTAGAGAGGAGCGGCGGTCAAACGGCGCGAGGCACCGAACGCCGAGCGTTACAGTGGCCGACAAACCTCTGCTATAAATGCAACCAACCAGGGCATTTCGCCCGGGACTGCAGGGCGCCCGCGAACCGAGGGCATGCGCTTTCGGGAAACGAGCGGCGCCGCCGGTGAGCAATGCTGCAGGACCGGCGGCAGATACAGCAGCGCTGAGTGAGACAAACGGACTCCTAGCACCGCTGGCTTGTCGTATCGGACTGCCCAACGACACGCCGGCGCCGTTTATTGAGCTTACAGTCGCCCGGCGCAAATTCTTTGCACTGCTAGACACGGGAGCAAGCGCTTCAATCTTTGGCGACGAAGTGTATGAGCATCTTTGTCGGAGTTCTATCCGGCTGAGAACGAGTAATGCCCTGGACGAATTGCTCGATACAGGTGTTGTCGAAAGGTCAGAGAGCCCATGGGGTTTTCCTGTGGTGTTGGTTCCGAAAAAGGACGGAAGTACCCGCCTTTGTGTTGACTATCGTCGCCTGAATGAGGTAACACGCAAGGACGCATATCCGCTTCCGAGCATTCCCTCAATCGTGTCCAACGTTGGTGGAGCGAAGTATTTCACTACGCTCGATGCTAGCAGAGGATATTTTCAGGTCGAAGTAGATCCCCGTGACCGAGAGAAAACTGCTTTCACTTGTCACAGGGGCCTTTTTCAGTTTACCCGCATGCCTTTTGGTCTAGTTGGTGCGCCGGCCACTTACCAGCGCCTGATGGATCGTGTCTTGGGTGACGCAAGGTGGCATCACGCTCTTGCTTACCTGGACGATGTTGTGGTATACTCGCGAACCTTTGATGAGCATTTGCGCCATCTCAGGGACGTGCTAGAGCGTCTGAGGTCGGCGGGAATAACGCTGAATCCTGCCAAGACTCAGATAGCCGCAACCCGAGTAACGCTACTGGGTTTCACCATAGATAATGGTCGCCTTCTGCCGTGTGATGACAAGGTTCAAGCCTTACTGAACTACCCATCGCCGACAGACATAGGCGGACTGAGACGCTTTCTGGGGCTGGTGAATTTTTATCGTCAGTTCATCCCAGACTGTGCCGCACTGCAAGCCCCCTTGACAATGCTGTTGAGGAAAGGTGAGCGGTGGAGGTGGGGTCCCGAGCAAGAGGAAGCATTGCGCAACCTCGTTCACGCGCTCGCGGAAACCACTGAGTTAAGACTTGCGGGTTTGAGCAAAGAATTTGTGATCCAAACGGACGCCAGCGACCTTGGCCTAGGAGCGGTTTTGCTCCAACAGCACGAAGGTGGCTTGCGGCCGGTAGCTTTCGCTAGCCGCTCGTTGTCTCCCGCAGAGAAAAATTATTCAGTGACTGAAAAGGAGTGTTTGGCAATCATTTTTGCCCTGAAAAAGTTCGATTACTACGTTGACGGAGTTCAATTTGTGATTGAAACTGATCATATGGCACTAACTTGGCTTAGACGCCTAGGGGAGCCGAGCGGACGGCTCGCACGATGGGCACTTCTCCTGCAGCGATACGATTTCACCGTTCGCTACCGGAAGGGAAAGAACAACGTTGTGGCGGACGCACTTTCGCGCGCGCCCGTTGACAGTGAGAAGAGTAATATTACTGCTCAACTCACGCCGCCCAGAGCCGAGACTAATAAGAGCGACGTAACTGCTGCGACGCTCGAGGTCAACAGGAGCGGTAATAACACTACCCATCCTGCGTCGTCGGAGACTCAACCCAAGAGCAGAGTAATTGCTACAATGCTCGACGGTGAGAGTTGCAAAGGAAGGAAGGATGAACCAACGTTACTAGAATAAACTCAGTTTAAAAGCTCTGCCGGAGAGGCGGTCCGCGTGGCGGTCGCGAGAACTAGTGGCGCTGTAGTCACGTCTTGCGCTTGCCGTTGGCTCTCGCCACCGGCGCTTGTTGTAACGGCGCAGTCGACGTGCACGTGCGTTGCAGCAACTGGTACAGTAGCGCACCCAGGATCTCTGCCAGGGGTTCGATTTTTCACAAAGGGCCAGGCACGCGATTACACAGTTGTTGCGTGTGAAAAAAAAGTAAATAAAATGCCAAATAATAGTAACATCAATGACGATGATTATTTTTATTATTTTTTCGGCGTTTTGCACAGAAATTAGCGCCACATTCTTCTAGGACATAGGAGCAGTTATAAGGGGGGAGGGGGTTAGGCCGGCTTTAGGGGGGGGGGGTTACAACCCCGAACCCCCCCCCCCTCCCCCGTCGGTGCGCCACTGAACTGGTACGCTTTGTTCACTCGTAATGTTTGGAACTGTTTTTTTTTTTTTTTTTTGCCAATGCGAAGTGCCTTGGATGAAGACACGTGCGTCGTGTACAACGCCTAGCGAGGAGCCACGGGATCATTTACGCGCATTATGCCGACTTGCTTTGCGCCGGGGTGCAAGATCGGGGTGCATCGTTGCAGACACCGCAACGATGACCCCGGTTAATTCACGCCCCTTCGGACCACCAAAAGGCCCTACGGAATTCAGGAGGTGGGAGCAAGCTTAACATCGCAAAGTTGAAAGCCCACTCCGAAATGCAAACTCTGTGACCTTCTTTTTGAGCACGGCAATATTATAGAGAGCTACTTTCACGGTTTTGCTGGGCAATAAGTTTTGATCCCTCGGAGAAAATGGGAGCTAGCGCTTGGTACGCTTGTTCGCAGCACTTCCACCCCATATATATATATATATAAGCCAAAATGTTCAGGGTCAAGGCGCAAATACCAGAAAAAACGCATGGCGTCCCGCGAAAGCCCTGTGCCCAGCTCGTCGACGGAGGAGCCGTCAGAAATAAGTAGAACAGTAAGACGAACGACAAGCGATTACCAACACTTCGGACACTGAATTGCCCTCGCATCACATTGACATTCGATCACTTGTCAACTGTCGCGCTACGTTCAAAGCAATGGCTTTTTGAGTGTTTTTACGACGAGGTAACGAACAGTAGGTGCGGAATATTTTACACTCGCCGGCTTGTGAACGGGTTGTGCAAAAAGCAGCTGTAGTTGATGAGCAGCTGAACTGCACAGTGAACAGCTACATAAAGCGAACAGCTTTCGTACAGTCTAAGCTGTGCTGCGGGAATGGAACATCTACTCTGCGAAGTTGACGGAGCGACAGAGTACGCACAAAAATCTGCTTGCTTTTCACGTTACGCCAGATCTGTCCGAATTGTTTGAGACACCGTAGAAAGGAGCTACTGCAGACACCAGCGAAGGCAACCGTTAAGAATTTTAAGATGAAGAATCTCAGAAGAACGTTTCTTAGGGCCACAGCAGCTCGCGAGAAGCAGGAGAAACAAATCATGGAACTGAAAGGAGTGATAGAAACGACCTCGGAGGAGAGTGCCTGAACAAGCAGCTGGACTGCCTCCCACCGCTCGAAAAGGTGGCGGTTGTAAATGCATTTAGCAAAATCAAAGCAAAAGCACCGTGTGGAATGCGTACAATGCAGAATGGTTGCTTAACTGCATGCTTGTACGAATCGCCAGCCCACGGGCCTAAAGGCTGCTGATAGACCTGAATATGCTACCACTGCCAACCACAAACCGGCTGGCACAAATACTGGAGGCCATTTAATATAAATATGGATTTGAAGCCGTCTGTCTGGAATACATAAAATGTCAAATGAGCAAGCAGCTTGGGGACGCTTCTTATCGATGAAATGAAGCTTAGGCATTCTTACGAGTTCAACAAGCCTACCTACAAAATAGACGGCTTTGTTGATTACGGTGGGATCGCGAAGGAGGGCACAGCTGCCAGCTAGCCGACCATGCGTTGGTGGTTATATTCGTGCCATGTTTGAAGGATGAGTACAGTCTATAGCAAGTTTTGTCACAAAGGTCGCCGCACCTGGCCGTGTGTTGGCCGAGCTTGTGCTCGAAGCCGTTTTGCAGCTGCACGAGTACGGTGCGGCCGTTATTGCCGCGGTAAGCGACGGTGCCGGGAATAACAAGTTCAGGTGGTAGCAGTTTGGCGTTAATGGTGCCATTTCAGAGACCAGGCATAAAAATTCAACACCCGTGCAATCCAATGAGCAATGCATGCGGGTCGATGCATACAGACGACCTTATGCATACCCACTTAAGTAGTGCACAAATGGGATGTGGGAACGTCGACTGGACGGACGATAAATGTTTAACTTTCGCAATAGCACTACTAGAAAGCCGCCGTGCGAAATGCGCGGTGGACCGCCGCTGGGCTCCGTCGTAGCAGACGACGCGCCGAGAGTAGCGGAAGACGCGACTGCAGCGCCGCAAGTTCACGCGACCGCCGTTTGGACCACCCTCCTCCGCTGGCGGAGATACGGAGCTGCGAAACTGAGTTTGTTCTAGTAACGTTGGGATGAACCACCTTCGAAGGTCGAAAGCGTTAACCACCTGGACTGCGTCAGTTCAGTGGAGAGCGTGTTCAGCAGAAAGCACTTGTTAGAGGCGCAGCGAGGATCCGTTTTGTAAGAAAATTTTTGAGGGGCTCCGGGAGCCCGGCGGCGCGGCCGCGGCGCATGTTGACGCAGCTGGTATTGTTGTAAGTGCGCGGCGCTCCGAAACAGCTGGTAGTGCTGTGAGCGCGTTGGACTCCTACCTGCTTGACTCTGACGGTGTCCTGCTGAGATACATCCCCGCGGAGAAAGATACACATGATTCTTTCAAAGCGGTGATTCCACGCAAGCTGAGAGGAGCATTGCTACGCTACTTTCACGATACGTGCATTGCCGGGCATGCAAGTGGCCCTAAGACTTATCTTAAGTTGTGTCGCTTTGCAACCTGGCCAGGCATGAAGCGGGATGTAATACGCTACGCTCGCTCATGTAACGTGTGCCAAAGAGTGAAACCGAGAGGTGGACGCCCACCCGGGCTGATGAAGCCGATCAATAGCCGGATACCGTGGCAGATTGCGGCTTGTGACATCATGGGACCTTACCCACGAACACCGAGCGGGAACCAATTCCTTCTCGTGGTCACAGATCACTTCAGCAAATGGGTCGAATTATTCCCCCTACGAAGGCTGACGGCACGCGTAATCATGCAGAAACTTGTCGAAGTGTTCACGCGATTTGGTTATCCAAAAGAGTTGATTACGGACAATGCGTCCTATTTCACTTCAAAATTATTCGTGGACTCTTGTGCAGCCCTCGGCATTAAGCACAGGAGAACGACCACGTATCACGCCCAGGCAAATCCAACCGAACGTGTGAACCGCAACATCAAGCATATGCTCGTTGCATTTGCGGGGACGCACAAGGATTGGGACAATTGCATCCCTGAAATCGGATTTGCTATAAGGACGACCGTGAACCGCTCGACAGGCTTCACCCCCGCCACTCTCAATCTTGGGAGGGAGCC
>JABSTT010003141.1:0-31541 GCA_013339685.2 Hyalomma asiaticum
CCCTAACCACAGCTGTTTGTTGCCGATGACCCCGCAAAATTATAACGGCTTCGGTGACGTCACAGCTGATGATTAGTGAAAATTGGCATCATGCAAGCTATAAGGACAAGCGAAATTCTATCATGCTCGCCAGTTTTACGTGAGCGGGCAGAACTCACTGGCCCCTTAGGATAAGAACTGCAATCTATAAAGCGGTCCTGATGCTGGACTTATATTAGGGAAGCGGCTGTGCAATTGCCATGATCATTAATGAAAGAGAAGCTGCTGTGGCACTGCAGCCTGCACATGAAGTCCTGCAGAATTTAATAGGCCTTTACTTCACAATAATAATAAATAAATAAATAAATAAATAATAAAAATAAATAAATAAATAAATAAAATGAAAATACTTGCTACTTCTCTTTTCCTATCGCAAAGATTTTGTTTCTCTTTTGGAATTTTTGCAGCCTCACACTGAAACCCTCGATGAATACTACGTCCGGCCTTACTACCACGCCGTGGTGTTCTTCGGCGGCTGCGTGACGTACCTCGTCATAGAGGACCTTAAAGAGACGAAGATATCCAAGGCATGACTCACCTTTTTGTTCGCGAGAAGCTGCACGCGCTAAATAGGAACAGTGAACTTGATGTAATGGATTTATCAGTGAAAGACAAGTTGGAGCCAAGCTATGTATCTTATCGCTTTTGTGTCTAGAGTACACCGCTATGCAGGAGTGGGATTTACAGATTGAATAGTATTTTCCTTTAAATTCAGGTCGTCGTGCTCCATCAAACTAAAAACAAAAAAAACTGCCAAGTCAAAGCAAGTTCCTTTCTAGTGTGCGAGGTTGGACCCACCTAAGCAACGATGTTCTTCGGGTGCCTCATATAGCACTCGACCTTTATGGTGTTCTTGCATGGGTCTTTACAAACACTACAAAATTAACTAATAATTGCTTTTGAGGGATGACAGTCAGCATAAATAGCCATTCAATTGCCCAGTTAACGAGTGGATGCTTATCGGGAAAAGGCATTAAGCGGCTCACACCCTGCAACGTAAAGCACTTATGGACGCGATATTTGCGGGGTATTTAGCGTGTCTTCAGAGCCCTTGTAGACGTGTGTTGTCGCACTCCACAGTAGCACGCGTATGCGACTGAACGCGTGGTTTCTGTCCACTAATATGTTGATGGCATATTAGTGGAAATCAGAACATATGGTTATGTGCAGGCTGATGCAATGAGAAGGCAGGAAACCCGTCGGTAATTTAGCGCAGCTGACGTCTGAAAGGGGTGTCAGAAAGTGAGGTTTGCAGGGACTGTATTTTGAGACGATCGCTTTTGGCGATGGCACCAAAGTGCCGCGTTTTGTGGTGCTGATTGGCTGCTTCCCGAAAGGCGAGCAAGCATTGGCTTCGTTGTGGAACACTTTAGGTTCCACGTCATGAAAAGAGAACACTGACGCCAAAAGCGATGGTCTCACAATACGCGCGAACAAAAGTGAAATAAAAGATTCCGTGGCGATAACGTAGACACAGTTACCACAGGACCTGGCCAGTCGGCGAAGCATAGGAGGAGCCTTTGGCTGCAGTGGACGTAAACATGATGATGATGATGATTGCGTGTGCTATGCGCAGTATTACGTACTGTTACAGCGATGTACCCATGTTTCGCATTGACTTCTGCAGAGGCTGCAGCAGGCTGCCTGGTACGGGTCTGTCGCATGCGCACTGTTCTGCGTGTTCGTGAAGTTCGCCTGGTACACTAGCCTCAATCCCGTATCACGGGGTGTTACTCTCCTGGCGGCCTTCTTCGACCGCATCCTCTGGACGATCTTCTTGGCATGGACCACATTCGCATGTTGCACCGGACGAGGCGGTGAGATTTTTTTTTCTTATGTGTGCTATAATCGATGTCCTAATGAGGAGCGAATAGCTAACGTGAGCCAACACTAGATATCGTTTGATCAGCCCAAGGCTTTGATAAGGCTTTGATAACATGCGTGCAGACATACAGCTGTAGTATGTATTTTGTCTTCATTAAATTTATATTGGCAAGCATTGTAGGGGCTGGCAGAAAGTTAGGTGGGCAGATGATATCAAGAAGTCTGGCAGTTGGAGCAGGACCGGGGTAATTGTAGATCTATGGGAGAGGCGTTTGCCCTACAATGGGCGTGGACAGGCTGATGATGATGAAATTTGCATTGGATAGTTTTTATGACCTAATTTACAATAATTTTAAAGTGCTTGTAACGGTGATAAAAATGTAACTGTACAACTTCGCCTAATGCTCTGACTGTGTGCACGAAGGCACCTGGCTCTGGAATTGTTCGCATAGGAGAATGCCTACCTATTCAGAACCTAGGAATAGTGTCACGTGGTTGTGAGGACGAGTAAAGCAGAATGCGAACCGTTTCAACAATATCGCTCTTGTTCGCGTGGGAGCTCCAGGAAGCGTGAAGAATCGCTAAAGCTGAACATTCGACGAAGGCTGTCTTTCCCTTGCTGTAATATGAGAGGCTTTAGGATCACCAATAAATGTGTACAACAGAAGACCTGAACTGTCGTAGTCGTTTGCTATTATACGCATGTCGACAGAAGGCAAAGCAGTTAGAATGAGCCTGAAACCAACCTTCACTTTGATTGATGCGTTTTCTCTACAGGAATTCTAACAAAACTGCTGTCTTGGAACGCTTATGTGCCCCTGAGCAAGCTGTCGTTTGGCGTCTACCTGATTCACGTGCCTTTCCTGCACTCTTGTACCATGCGTCCAGAGACGAGATTCTGGTCCGTGTTCAATCAGGTGAGCACATTGCTCCGTACTAAGGAGTGCGTGAACAGGGAAGGTCTTGGGAAGATAACTGTCCTAGTGTAAACATCAACTCCACTCTGAAGGCATTATTTTTTGCATTTTCCCGGAGAACTTTGTAGAGGCTCACATGGTTTCTGGCTGAGGATTCTAACCATCTACCGCAATGTTGCGAAGCAAGGACGCTAATAGATTCAGCCAGTGTCTGTTTTCTTTTAAAGACGATAGTCTTTCTTGGGCTACTTCAACGCAGAAATTTTGGTCTGTCTGTGTGTGTGTGTGTGTCTGTCCTGCTGCGAAAGGTGAACCCCTTCCTCAACGACCACCCAGCTTGAACTGGTGGCTACCTTCATACTTCTGAACACAGTCGGCCAAAAAGCAAATATTACGCATATCTGAGGCGCAACATCAATACGTAAGTATTAGACGGTGTGTTCCTTTAGTAGAAAATACATAGATGCGTAATTCTAAAGACCCTAGTGCTTGTTAGGATGCGCAAGAGCGGACGTTTCCTGTACTAGGCAAGCTTCTTGCGTTTCCAGAAACCATGGCCAGATGGCGCCCTTATCTCACGCTCGTGCCGAACGGAGGCAGCGGAACGGCCGCCCGCCACTCCTGCCGGTCCCTTTCTCTCCTCGCGTCTCTTCGTTTTCCCTCTCGCTTGCGCAACTCCTCGGGGGAAATAGAAACACGCGAAACGGGACTCATGTAGTACGGCCGGTAGAAGGCTATCGTCTTTCGACGACATTTGCAGCGAAGCACGGAGATACGCGGCCAATTTTTTCCCTGTTGGTTCATGGTGCGCTCGCTTTAATACATGCGCGAAGACGTAAATGCATGCAGCGCAAGGGGCACCGCCGTGACATGCGCACCCTCTTCTGTGCAAGCTCGGCAAATGGAGAAAACATGAACATACCTGAGCCATATGAATCCATCGCTTTTTACAGCGTAAGCTGTTATAGCAGAATTTCGACTTGGGCTAGTTTGTTCATGCTCTTAAAATTGCAGCGCGACCAAGAAGAAGACAGGAGACACATGAATCACACAGACGAGGGCTCGTCTGTGTGATTCATGTGTCTCCTGTCTTCGTCTTGGTCGCGCTGCTATTTTAAGAGTAAGCTGTTATGAGATCACAACAAGCTGCATGCTTTGTAGTTCTGAACCCATTAAAGAGGCGTCATCAACATCATCATTATGAAACAATCTTCAACTTTTCCGTCATCATGACTACGAAGCGCGGCCATTTATCGCCTCGTATCGGGACATGCGTCACGTGGCAGGCGACGTGTGCAGCCCCGACAGCAACCTGACTTGGCTCTTCGATGTACCTGATGGCGCCTCCTCGCGAGGTGCGGACAGCTGCTGAAAAAGCGAATCGCAGGGCTACGCACACGGCTGCAGCAAGGCAACGTCGTGCACAACCGAGAGCTGTGCAGAAAGAATCGCAAACCGCAGCTCGCCGTCGACGCCGCGACGAGAGTTGGGTTCGTTTTTGAGAAAACGACGCGAAGAGACTCTAAGCTGTGTAGTTATACCGATTTGCACGTTACAATACCGCAGTAATTATGGCATAGTGGGTACTTCCCTACTTGGCGAAATGACAAAAGTTATGGAGCGGGGGATACCTACCACCTCTACTTGCACTAGTTTCCCTAAGTGTTTACAATGGCCCCTTAGAAGGTCGCTCCTTCAGCTTACGCTGTCACTGTCCTGAGGTTGCGCGCAGGCCTGGCTCTTTTTCTATGAAAGAAAGAAGGGAATTGAAAGAAAGAGAGAGAACGAAAGAAAGACGGCATGGAAGACAGCAAGAAAGAAAGATAGAAAGAAAGGGTCACGCAGGGGCCAAGTTTCGTTGCTTCTATTTGGCTGATAGAGAAACGCTCCTAATTTTTCTTCCCATTGTTGATGACCTCTGCTCACCTGCCACGTCCTGTCACACCTCGGTCCTGTTTTTCGTCCTTTGATAACATTGTGCTTGGCAGTACAGGTAAAACCTTGCGATGAATTATGAAATAGCCCTCATTGAGACTCTTCCTCAGTAAACTCTCCGTCTCTTGAAATACTCATCAGTGCGGCTCAGTGGTAGTAGGGACATCAGAAAACTGAGGACGTTGGAGAGGTTAAATGTGACACCTGTGCAGCATAGCTCCTATGTAGGCGAATGAAATAAAAAGGCTGGCGTGCTTACATGTAAATGCATGCTATAAAGCCCCTGTATGCCAGGGACCTGCTTCTGAAGGTCGCGCGATTGTATCCCGGCCGGGGCGGCTGCATTTCGATGGAGGCGAAACATCGACGCCCGTTTACTGTGTGACGTCGGTGCTCGTTAAAGAAGCCCAGGTGGTCGAAATTTCCGGAGCCTTCCACTACGACGTCACTGATAATCCTCTCGCGGTTTAGGGACGTAATACCGCAGAAATCAATCGATACAACAGCTCTTTGCCGACTCTGGCTTGGTGTCTCTCTTACAAGACCCTTTGGCGAAATAATCGTCACGGGTCGCAACGCTGCTTGCAGTCACTGCGACAGCGAGAAAACTATAGAACATGTCCTTTGCAGCAGTGCTCGCCACAAAGCGCACAAGTCGTCGTTAGCAGCTCCGTTGGCCCGCCTTGACAACAGGCCGCTGTCGCAACAGGCAGCACTGGGTGCCGACAAAAAGTGTCGTTGGAGCGGAAGTCGGTCAAAGCCTTGTTGACGCTTTTACAAGGCAATGGCCAATTAGAAAGGTTGTAATGCACTAGTTTCTTTTCAGCCATCTTATTTTTTTGTTTTGTTCCTGCTCTTCTCTCCGCCTTCACTTTCCTTTCCCATGTTCTAACCAGAATTAAGCATCCCGTTCTAGGGAACGGGATGCTTAATTCTGGTTAGCCTCCCAGCTTTTCCTTCTACCTCTCTCTCCCAAGCGGCAACATTATATTGATACCCCTCGCGGCGTGTTTTGTCAGATAGTTATGTGTGCCTGTTTCAGTGTCATTTCCTGTTTGGATCGCAAAATGTAATAAGACTGGGCAAACTGCAGATTATTGGAAGAGCCCTTCATCCTGCAGTTCACATCGAGTAAGGGGGGGGGTGATGGTGAATATGATAATGATGAAGTACAGATAATGATGAATAACGCCCTGGAAGTAAAGATATCTTCTTCAAACTTAAGAGTTAAACATTGTCGGTGACCTTACTATAAAAACTAATAATACTAAGTGTTCTACCTTTGCTATAGAAGCCGCACTAAAGATCAAATGTCGACAAAAATGGATAGCCATTAACATTAAGTAACTCCACATACTAGTGCCACGGTCTGCCGCAACAAGTATCACAGCGGGCCTTTTAGAATAAGCATTTAGGAAACTGTTCTCCTTCGACGTCATTACGTTTCATTCCTCAAGCGTATACCCTTGTGGAATAAAGCACGATCATGCCGGAACAGTACATAATCACGCCAGAGGAGTGCATTTTTGTTGACTTCAACAGTATGCTTCTACATTTGTTTCGTCTTTCTGTTTCAGATTACTCTGCTGTTTGCGCTACTAGTCTGGAGCTACATCCTCTCTTTTTTATCGTACCTTGTGTGCGAGGCGCCAACAGCTGCCCTCGACAAGTTGCTGTTCACCAGGCTAATCGGAGGGCGAAGAAACAAGCTACCGACAGACAAATCCGTAAACCAACAGCATGGAAATACTCAAGGTGACGTTGGCGACGTCCGGAAACAGGAATGTGCAGAAGAGAATGTGATCTCTCGTTGTTGAGAGTACAGCAAGCAGGACACATGTTTTGCGGTTCCCCACTCACGGAGGGTTCGCTATTCGTGCGCAAAGTGAAAGGCCCACGATGCTCTGAATCAGCACCTAGTGAAATGGTGAACACATGTAAGACGTGCTGGTGGGCTAGGTTGCTTGATAACTGTGACATACAAGTATGGCAGCACGCAACAACTGACACGCACAAAAAAATTTCCATTTCTTTCTTTTTCTTATTTCCCTTGTTGTCTTTGCATTTACCCAATCAGTGCTGCATTTGATTGGTGCAATTGGAATGTGATGCGCTGTATTTGGATTCTATAGAGCATTCGACAAGCATCTAAGCGCATGCACTGAAGTTTGTGCTTGAAGAAATGTAGTCCGCCATAAACGTCAGCTGCCGTGCAGATCTTGTGCTTGTCATCTACCTCCTTTTTTGTTACTGTCGTCGTATCATCCGTAGTGCCTTACATTATGTCACAACAATGGACGCATTTCTCGTACTCAGTCATTCATGAATGCTTTTGAACGGGAGTCTTTGAAGCAAGTAATATTGAGGCCAACGTTCCTGCTTGTGGCACAACGACTTGCATCCACACCGTCTATGCCGCTGGGACACTGCATAAGAAAGAAAAATGAAACTGATTTTGCCTGCGCTGACGATGTTGAGTGCGCTTACGAGTGCGCGTACGGAAAATGCGCACCTAAGGGCGTTTTCAACAATCTCATGAATATTATTGGACGTGGGCTGGTTTTTTGGTCGCTAAAATCGTTCTGTATATCACGAACATAATGTTACATTCTCTGTAAAATCATTAGACACTAAGTGAATGTAGTTTGACATAGGGTGTAGAGATTAAAATTCGCACACATGTGGCACATACCAACATACCCCTGGCCGAGGTAAGCAGATATCCAGCACACGCATACCTCGCGAGTGCGGTATAGTTAGTCGAGAGTGAGATAACAAGCATGCCATGCTATTGATCTCACGGCCCAGCATCACGGCCATACCAATTGTTTTATAAATACAATGTGGACGACACGGCTCTATTTTGCGTCCTCCGATTTTTGGTACCATTTGTGTTGATACCACGGTGGTCACTATGCATGCTTCACGAGAAATATAAGACTTTGGCCTTAAAAACTCGCGGAGTGTACTCATTACAAAAGTGAATGTGGGTGCGAATGCGAATATATATGCCTCGGTTCGTGTTGGACTTTAACTGGAGTCACATGAGAATACAAGGTGCTGCATGGTATACAAGTTGTTTGCGACCAGCGAGCAGATGAACCCGTACGGCTTGAAATTAGGTTGCGATACGAAGCCGACAGACGCCGAGTCGAACGAGAGCGTACGGGTGTACTATTGGTTGTGTTATTTGAAGTGAAATATGGGATGAAGAGAAAATGGGATAAATATTACAAAACGCAGCGTGAAGGCTGTTAGTTCGATTCCCTCCGAGTTCATTTTTGATCCACTGGACGGACACTTGCACATCGCCATCATGTGAAGATGCTGATACAAAGACGACAAACGAAACATGAAACGGAGGAGTGTTAAGCATACTGCTTGATTTGGTGACCTTCCTGTGCCACGAAATGTTTGCCCGTTTTGTGTAGCAACCCACAAACTAGCGTGACGTGTGCTTCTATTCTTGAACTAGATAATGCGCAACATGGGATAAACTTCATGAAGTTTTCTGATGTCCTCTCCCTCTTCTTTCCTTAACACCCCTGCATTTGCTTCTAATATATCTGTCTTTTTTTTCCTCTCGTATACGATGGGAGTAGATTTTACTATAATATGCCTACCCTTACGTCGTGGGAATGACCACGAATCCTCAGAGTGGTAGAGAGAGAGAGAGGTGCGCAAATCGAAAAAAAGGAAGGCGGTTTGAAAGAATTGAATCAACAGGCTGGCTATACCCTGCAAAGGGGGAAGAGAGAAGGGAAATAAAGACTGAAGGAGGAGCGGAGATTTTAAAAAAAACACCACAAAAGAAAATAAAAGATAAAATGAAATTGAAACAGCAAAAAACAGTCCTGAATGTGAAGTATACAAATGCAGACACAAACTTACAATCGTCCACCTAGTGCGAGATCGTCTTCACTTCAGTTGCAAAGAAAGTTCCTCCAGGTCATGCTGGACAGCATAGCCAGCGCTCTGCTTAAGGAAACGAATTCTGTCACATTGCAGAAGCCAGCCGACGTCGTCCAAAACCGCTTTGAAAGCACAAGTACGTTTCTTAAGCTTCAGGGCTGGAAGGGCTGGAGGAAAATACGCTGTGCGCGGACGTACATTTTCACGGCATTTTTTTTATGCCTTTAATCTATCAGATGGTGCAGAGAACCCAGCTAGGCCACTGCACTGGTTGGCCACAGCCGCTGTCGCTCCCTATCTCTCTCTGTCTACCCTCACAACCACATTCCAGCGTGGCAGGCGAGGCAGCAGCACCTGGTGTGAAGCGGCAAAGAAAGTTTCCCTTTATGAAAGGCAAGGCTGCCGTGAAGCGTCTAATGGATGTTGCTCAACTTGACCTATGTTTCGTGGGGCTTTGCACCATAGCAATTAAGCGAATTGCCGGCAAGGCGCCAAGGTTCAGCGCCTTCAAATATTTCAGCAGCGTGACCGTGTTTCATGATACTCATCATTAAACACGTTAAGGCGTGGCAATGAGCACTAAATAGAAGAAAGAAGAAAAACGCCAACTGTCAACCGTGAAAGCTGAAATGTGGCAAAAAGGAAAGAAAGTAGACACAAAACTTCCTTGCGCATGTTCATGTATATTTGTGCGTTCTGTGGACCATTTGGATGTTAACGTTGAAGCTTGGGTGAATTGGTAGGAATCCATTATGAAAAGATTTTGCAGTGCACATACTATCGAAAAAAAAAGGACAGGCAGAGGCGAGGGCGCTGCTTCCAAATGAACTTTGCGTTGCTTCCAAGCGCCCTTGTCTACCATTATATCGCCGTTTCCCGAAGTACGCGGCCACCGTATGCGCCATGGCGCAGGGTCATTCGTGGACAAAATTGGTCTTCTCCAAGTAATATCTGTCGGAAAAAAATGGTAAACTAAACTAGCACCTAGTCTCTAATTTCTGTGCACGAAAAAACATAAAATTCTGCTACCCGGAGACGATTGGAACGGGAGGCGATTCGAGGAGGCGATACGATTTCTGCATTTTACTAACGATATGTCTGTCCTCTTTTCTTACTTCGTCTTATCGTTGTTTTCCCGCGGCGCATACCTTACCTATACCTTATTGGTAGTCGCAAACACGATACTAAAGCCTTGTCTATACTTCCCGCTTTCTTTAGTCTGTGTCTTTAGCCTGCTTTAGGCAGCGTTCTTTAGCAAGCTTTAGGCTGTGCTAGAGGCCCGCGTACTGCCCGTAGCCAGTGCGCGTCAGAGAACGCCGCGTGGCGGATATTTTCGGAGCCGCCCATTACGACGTGCCTCATGACGATACCGGAGTTCTGGCACGCAAAAATCCAGCAGTGATAACTATTTCGTGGAAGCAATTGAAGCGCCGCCAAAAAGGAAGAACGAAAAAATGAAAACGCCCTCCAAACCGGCTATACTTTGCGCTGCCCATCATAAGCAGCTCGCTAGCTACGCTTCTCAGAGGACGGGACGAGTCCGTGTTACGTGCGTGGGGCACGTTAATAAGACTAGCGATTCCGAACATCCCTAATGGATGCGCGCTTGACCGACACCATTACTAGGAGCTTACTTTACGCGAACCTCTAAATCGCAGATTACCAGAAGTCTTCCTCCAACTCAGGTGACCGTGAACCCGCTTCGAAGACGCCGCCTACATCATGATGTAACAGATGCTAATGATAACTTTGCTGTTCCTACATGAGTTCTCCGTCGAAGAGCCGCAGTCGACGCGATGCGGAAGAAGCGCCAAGGACAGCGTCGCTCAAGGAAATTTATCAACGTATTTTTTTTTAATCTTTGAAAACGGTAACGAAGTTAACGTACGCTCTGATTAGCATTAGCTCGGCTATTCCACGGAATATGCACCTGCGTGCGATAGGGTATTCCTGCCACTGCTCGACAAGATGTTATTTGTACAATTTTGTGAACTATATCAGTCCTGTATAGACCTACACAAGTAATGCCTTTTGATGTTTTCGTTGCCCAAGAGGCAAAGCGAACAAGCCTTTAGAGTACAGGTTTGGCCTTGGAGGTTTGCGGAGCAACATATTGCCACCTAGTATCTTTCTCGCCCCGCCACGGTGGTCTAGTGACTATGACACCCGGCTTCCGAACGGAAGGTCGCGGGATCGAATCCCGGAAGTGGCTGCTGCATTCGACGGAGGCGAAGTGTTGAGCCCCGCGTACTGTGCGTCGTCAGTGCGCGTTATATAACCCCAGATCGTCAAAATTTCACGAGTTGTACACTACGGTGTAATTCATAATGAAATCGTGGTTTTGGGATGTTAAACCCTAGAAATCATTACTTCCTTTAACTTCGTGCGGCTGAATTTTTGCCTAAACAAGATTCCGCTGAGCGGATTGCTTGATCTAGCCTGGATGGGCGTCTACACGAAGGTAAGCGTTCTCTTGCACGTTGTGTGTGAGCTACGTTGAGTTTCTCCAAGGCGATGACTCTTAAAAAAATTCCCAATGTTTCGCTAAGCCTTCGCCTTTCAACACGAAGTGGCGCCACGTCGCACTGCGATGTTACAATGAGCGAACGGGAAGTGCGCGAACATGCTTTTTAAGCCGTCAGCGTAAAATGTACACAGTTTTGTCAGGAAATGTAACTCACCTTAGGTTCTCAGCGCTGCAGCTAACGATTAATACGACAATGACGCGTTTCTCCTTCTTTCTGCGGCGGTCGCATTTTCGATGGAGGCGAAAATTCTAGGGGCCCGTGTGTGGGTTGTCAGTGCACGTTAAAGAACCCCAGGTGGTTAAGTTGCCGGAGCCCTCCACTACGTTTTTAGGGGCGAAGCTCCTCTTAGTCTAACCTTGTCCTGCGTCAGGTGTCAGGCGCAACCGGCGTGCCGGGAGGCACGCGCTCGCCCTCGGCGCGTGCCTCTCTCACTCTTCCATCTGCTGTGTTGTGAGAGAGAGAGAGACAGAGGGAGAGAGAGAGCGATAGGCGCGCGTTGACTATGGAAACGCTCTTTCTTAGATGAACGCTCTACCAGCTCGCAAAGAAGGAGAACGCGCCCTCACCAGCGAGAGACAACGTTGTAGGGAGCCTTCATGTGTGCGCGCCCCCTCCGCCGGGGCGCGCACACATGAAGGCTCCCTACAACGTTGGCGCACGCAGCGTCTCCTAGCGAGTTTCTTGATTGAGAAATACCTACTGCTCGCGTTGGAGAACCGTTCACCGGCCACCCATATATATATATATATATATATATATATATATATATATATATATATATATATATATATATATATATATATATATATATATATATATATATATATATATATATATGCACTGGATCTTGACTTGCAACGAAGTGCCGGTCGGAGATTTCACTTGTGCATAGTGGAGCCATTAGGATTCGTAGCGTGCGCGTTAACTAAATTAATCCGGAACTCGCCACGATCTAAGATGAACCTCCCGAGCTTCGCCCGCTCATCATCATTCACTCCGTGGATATGCTGTAATTTTTTTCTCTACTTTCTATCTCTCTCGGTCCCTATCCTCTACACCCCAGACGCTCAGCCATGCTCCCTACATGGGCTGCAGAAATTAGCGTCTTTTCCTTGTCCGAAGCACAATCACCATCATCATTGTCATCATCATCCTTCTTTCTGAGGACACGATTTCTTTCTACTAAAGGCGAAAATGAAATTTCGAAAACAACCTCATTCTAGCCAATTGAACTGTGGAAATATAGTTTTCAGAAATGATCAAGAACTCAAAGACAGCGAATAAATACCGCAAGCTCCACTCTTTCATACGCAATTCCAAAGGCACGAAAACAAATGCTGAGCTGAGAGTGCAATTACATTGATGATGCGTGTAGCTTGCCGAGTTGTTCACGGGCTTGAAAAAGAAAATAAAGTTTGGATTACTGGATGAGGAAGAAAATAGGATATGCGCAAATGTGTAGCTGTTACGTAATGTAATAGCGAACGCAAGGGGTGGCTGTTGGCAAAGTGAGTCATGCACTGCTTTGTAATCGAAGCTTGCGCTTTCGGGCATGTGTTATAACGTGAACGCATCCGATCACTCACTGCAGATCACTGACGGCACTCAAAACTAGTTGCCAAGATCTTGGGCGTTGCCGCGTTGCTCGTCGGCTGAAGTTCCACCAAGACTTTGGGCAGGCCCGTTGAGACTAGGGTCGTGCTGTTGGCGGTTTGCCTGGCTGCACACTGGTTACTGCGAGGCTGAGTAAGCGGTGCCTGATCCTCTGCAGGCTGGTACTTTGTTGGGTGACGCGGGTTCCAATGGACCGATGCCACCGAAACCACCGTCAGCCTTAGGGATCATCCCCGGCTACCCAGAAATGGGGACCGGGCTGGGGGCACTATCTAGATAGCTGTGCAGCGGTGGGCACGTAGACCGTAGGCACTGTATGTCGCGGATGTATGACTTCGGGGCGTCCTGGGATCTGTTCCGAAATTACGTAGCCCAGGAGAGGCTTGAGGAGCTGTTTCGGCGAACTACTTCGCTCTAGGTCCAGGTGAAACGTCCTTCGGAAACAGAAAACACGGCATGTCGGGTGAGCGCCACAGGGGTACTGAACCAAAGCCTCTGAGTCCTTTCTCGTTAAACTGAAACATTTATTCTTTGCACCTAGTTAATATTTCGCTCAACCAGACCCTAACGCTTTCGCTTCAGCATACTTTACGATTCCTTTACGATATGGCTGGCCTCGTCCATGTTCGAAAGATGCCTGGCATAGTCGCAGGCATTGGGAAGCGGGCCAAAAGTCGCTAAGAACTTGGCACACCATTTAGGCCAGCACCACTGCCACATGTCTTCGTATCTGTGCCAAGCCTCGACGACGTCTCCAATGTGGCTTAGGGCCGACCAGGCATAGCGATTTCCGCGATTGTTGATTTCATTGATCCAGTGGATCGCGTCATCCTGGAATGCACGGAACACCCGAAAGGCACATGGATTCGGCGATGGTAATGCCATACAGGAAAATCCTGAAGTTACCATTGTGATGCAGTGGAGCTGCTTAGCAGCAACGATATGGACAACATGACGTCGATGAGGTTATGACCTAGGCGCTGGAGGAACCAGGGTAGCGTCCGCGGAGAAAAGGGTGGCGTCGTTCCTCACAGCAGCAGGATCGACGCCCCAGGGAGCTTCAAAAGCCTCCCTGAGCGGCTCAGGTGCCGACGTAGTCCTGAACGAGGAAGAGTGGCTGCATTAGGAAGCGCGAAGCGCATTCCCAGGGAAAAGAAGCCTCTGAGGTGGCGTGGCTCGATGCGGTGCGACGCCGGTGGAATGCTGACCTTGAGCCGCCGAGGAGGCCTGGACGCCGTCGTCGAATGGTCCCATAGGTGCTTCCGGGGTCAGAAGGGTTGCGGGCTCCATGGTAGCGGAAGCGCGGAAGGCATTCCGAGTGAGATACCTGCAGCGTCGATAACCACACACACACACACACACACACACACACACACACACACACACACACACACACACACACACACACACACACACACACACACACACACACACACACACACACACACACACACACACACACACACACACACACACACACACACACACACAAATGAGGGGAAGTGTTCCCAAAAAGAAATTTTTGCGGAAAAGCCAATTAAATAACAATATATGTATTCGGAAGCGAGCACTGCCGGACTTTTTCTTGTATAATAAAACAGAAGATGAAGTCTGCGGTAATATGAGTGCCAAGTAGAACGTAGCAGTGAGAGCTTCCAGCAGCGAGAGCGTCCTTGGAACAAGGGGAAAGCAGGTAGCCCGATATACCTTCTGGTGGCGCGGGCTACCCCCACTTTATTTTAGTTTTTTTCCATACCAGGGGGACAAATTTAACACACACGCATATATATACATAGTATATGGGTGTGGGAAGAACTATCTATTGTTTTAGTAGCAGCATGCATATATATATATATATATATATATATATATATATATATATATATATATATATATATATATATATATATATATATATCATCAGCCTGTTTACGCCCACTGCAGGGCAAAGGCCTCTCCCATGGATCTCCAATTAACCCTGTCCTGTGCTAACTGGGCCCAATTTATCCCCGCAAACTTCCTGATCTCATCTGCCCACCTAACTTTCTGCCGCCCCCTGCTACGCTTGCCTTCTCTAGGAATCCACTCCGTTACCCTTAATGACTAACGGTTGTCTTGTCTTCGCGTTACATGGCCCACCCAGGCCCATTTCTTCTTCTTAATTTCTATTAGTATGTCCCTAACACGCGTTTGTTCCCTAACCCACACCGCTCTCTTCTTGTCCCTTAAGGTTTCACCTACCATTTTCCGTTCCATAGCTCGCTGCGTCGTCCTCAATTTAAGCTGAACCCTCTTAGTTAACCTCCAAGTTTCTGCCCCGTAGGTGAGTACCGGTAAGATGCAGCTGTTATACACTTTCCTCTTCAGAGACAATGGTAAGCTACCATTCATTATCGGATAATGCTTGCCGAATGCACTCCACCCCATTCTAATCCTCCTAATCACCTCAGCCTCATGATTCGGATCAGGGGTCACTACCTGGCCTAAGTAGACATATTCACTTACTACTTCCAGTGCCTCGCCAGCTATCTGAAATCGCTGTACTCGCCCAAGGCTATTGAACATTACTTTAGTTTTCTGCATATTAATTTTCAGGCCCACTGATATACTTTGCCTGTTAAGGTCAGTAATCATGCTTTGTAATTCATCTCCCGAGTTACTTAGCAAGGCAATAACATCAGCAAATCGGAGGTTACTGGGGTATTCCCCATTAACCCTTACACCCACCTGTTCCCAATCCAGCGTTCTAAATACTTCTTGTAAGCATGCTGTGAATAACCTTGGAGAGATTGTGTCACCTTGTCTTACGCCCTTCCTTATAGGTATCTTGCTGCTCCCCTTATGGAGGACTATGGTGGCTGTGGAGCCGTTGTAGATGTCTTCCAGTAGCCTTACGTAGTGCTCGTCTACACTCTTAGCTGCAGTACAGTGCTGGGCACTCCTTTCGGCAGAGTAAACGCCTGTCCCATATTTCACTCTCTTTTCAGGAGTGCTGGGCACTCTATGTAGCACAGAGTGCGCGCACTCTCTCGCACAGAGTTCTGTCACTCTGGCTGAAGGGGAGTGAAGTAATGCTTCGCAGGAGTTCAAGCACTCTTTTCATGAAGGACGTAACGAAAAAAAAAGAAAGAAAATGGTGCGGCGCCAAGCTTTCGATCGTACCATGCAACAGCGAATACGTCAAGAGAACGCGCCTAAACGAGATCGCATATATAAAACATGCATCCATGCACAACGCACACACAACACAACAACGTTAAGCGTATAAACACCCATTGCGCAAAGCATTCAGAGTGTCTCGACTTTCTCTGTATTGCCAGTGAAAATAGCGGTGTTCTGTGTAATTAAGCACTAAATATAGACAGAATCCATGGAAACGCCTGGTAACCCTTCGGGATATTGAGTGCACTACCTGTTCAAACGAAACAACATAATATTCGACATCGTTACGATTAGCGAATACCGTTATGATCAGCTGTTTTCTTCACGGCAACAGTGCCGAGCACACGTACGGTGCCATGCGGCGCGGCTGGTCCAGCGTAGCGGCAGCCACGCTCAAATTAATTGTCAAGGTGTAAAAGAAATCGTAGACAATGCTGATTCGGAAGCACGAATGAAAAAACGAATAACTCGCCCTGGACCAGTAAACGCGGAAAGCAAGCTGATTCGTGTACGCACGGCACTTGTATCACTCTTCGATACCACCGCCAAAGTAAACATTCAAACGCTAATTGACAATACCGGACATCACAAGGGCACTTCAGAACACAGAAATGAAAGAAATCAAGAACATACAACACTACGAAAATAAGCAGCAACATCATGACAATCGAACCCGGGTACGCACGCACAGCACGCGGACACACTACCGATCACGCCACCACACCACGGTATGCCGGTGGCTTTATTCGCGGCCTTATATATCTACCGAATGTATTGCTACTCTGCTTCTGAACCTAAGAGCTTCGAAGTTGATCGGTATGAGCATGTGTTTCCGTTCGGTCAATGCAGAACTTGCGAGGCGGTGAGAAAGCCACCCGCAATGCACTGCGCTATGAATTATTCTTCATATCGTCGTGCCGTGCCGTGCGGCAACCGCGTTATAAATCGGTTCTCAATTTCGTGCTACCCTACGCATCACAGATGTTTCGATCGCTAAATGTAAGCAAACATCTGCGTAAAAGTAAGGTATCTCAGCGTGTCATACTCAAGTATGCGTATTCCATAGGCATGTGCTGTTCAGCAATTTTGATTAATGCTGCCGTGAGCCGCACGCGTCCACTGGCACCAGCGCGTTCCTAGCGGTTCAAAAACCACCCGCATTCGCATACAAAAGTTGCGTATGTCACTAGGTGCCCTACACCAACATAAACTTATACGCGTGTGACCTATCGTGCGCTACACACACAGGCGTTTCCACATCGACTTGGCGATCAGCTGTTTGTGCAATCAGTATATACCTGCGCGCATTGCGCTGTTTGGTGCGACATGCTGTCGTCGTATGTGCTGCACTCAGCTACTAAATCTGGTCATCGGCGACAGCTATTTTCCTTGCTAATTACGCCTATTTTTGAACAGCGCGTGGCCATGAAAACGAATGAGCAAGGCGTGCCGTGCCGCAAGGTGAAGCATAGCCTACGCAAGACAGGTCTCTTTAAAACCAAAGATTTCGCATTTCTGTTTTCCAAATGTGGGCGTTGGACCTCTTACACAGATGCTGCGGTATCAATGTTAAGAAAAAAAATCTGTTACTCTGTTGGTGTTGAACTTACACACATCAAACTATGCTGCAATTGATAAATGAACAGCCAGTCGTTGTTTGAACATCACTGTTCTCTTCCACCACCTATTTCTCTCGTACAGTGTGTTGCAAGAAACACGAGTTAAATCTGCCTGGTAGAACTTCAGCAGTAACAATAACAGATCACTATATTAGCAATTTATTTTCACTCACAAGTTTTATTCTTTAGTTCCCATGCAGGAAAATTTGTCGTACCACAAGCAACACAACAAACGTTTGTTCTAATATTTTATTGGAATCAAAACAGTAACAACTATCATGTCAGTGCAAAGATGTACATTTTCATAGCATGCACAAAACTGTTTTTGAACATTGAGCCCATGGAACAATAATGTGTACAATACAGCGTAAATACTCAGCAATTTGATGCAGTAAAACAGTGTTGAAAGAACTGTTTACTGATATGGTTTGAATGTTACTATGATGCTCGGTGGGGCATGCATTTCTTAACAACAGTGTACCAATGTGTTCGTACGTTTCTAACAGATGACAAGCACAAAGTACATAGAGTCTGCAAACACACAATGGTAATTACATAGGCTAAGTCTAGCATCACTCTTTAACTAATATACAACTAATACGCAACTTTAACTAATACACAACTACAGCTCGCTTATAATCCCACTGTCAATAACGGGCATGCCTACATTAGTGCACTCAACTGTTTACGTGCTAGCTGGCGCTATGAGTTGTGACCAGATGGATTATTAAATGTGAAGCACTTCTTGGTGAACATAGTTACTATCTATCTATCTATCTATCTATCTATCTATCTATCTATCTATCTATCTATCTATCTATCTATCTATCTATCTATCTATCTATCTATCTATCTATCTATCTATCTATCTATCTATCTATCTATCTATCTATCTATCTATCTCATTTGCCTGGTAGACCCCAACATTTTGGAGGTAAGGTATAAATCTGTGACTAACACGAATGACAAATATTTGATATTGCTAACCTGATATACTCATCATATATGTCATGATTAACAATACTGCAATCATGCATAGCTCACAACCGTAGTTCTTGGACCACAGTATGCGAGTATGCGCCACAGATGTTTGGATTTGATAAGGCCTATGTCAATCAAGGACCAACTAAAATAGACATATGAAACACCGTGGCTGCAGGGACCGAACCCACAACACTGAGCGTTGCATGAAGTTTTCTGCACCTCACATGGCGCATTGCTTCCAGGATCAGCACACATTTTGCTGTTCATGACTGACACAGAATAACCGGCTCAAGCAGCTTCGCTCTTAAACCAAGAGAGCAACACCATTTCTCGTAGCTTGCATTTGAAATGCAGACATAACACACACACACACACACACATAGACATGCACACACAGCCTACGAAGCAGTAGGGGGGTATTGAACACGGGCCCTCAAGGTGCCAAGCAGGCACACTACCACTATGGTGGCTCCTCCAACGTGAAATAAGCCTATTGCACCAGCAGTTGCTATATTGGTGCTTGCGTTATGTGGATTGCATTTCTAACCACTATCATAGCAACGCATATATGTCTGTATCATAGCAACGCATATATGTCTGTATGCTATTGTGCAACTTTGCTCTATACCGTAGGAATACCTCAAAAAACAATGCTTCTGAGACCACATCAACGCACGCACCATATAGTGCATTTTTCTTTGACAAGATAGACATTTGTGCTTTGGACTAATGTGATTATCAATATTACATCATACCATGAGCTATCACTCATTCACCATACTATCAACGTTCGTGGTTAGCCCACGTTAAGCATACATCTTGAGTGGGTATTCATGCGTTTTGCACAAGGAGCTTGATTCTACCCGTAACACTTCGCTGAATGACAAAGAATTCGTCATTGGCAAGTTCTTTGCAGACTGCTTCACATGACGCCGATTCACACAGTGTGGGGGACCTGCAGGATCTTTTCTTGCTTAACATTAATGTCACGGTACATTGTACATGCCTTATTTTCCTATTCAAAATAAATGAATACCAAGCATCATGGCTGGAAAGCCCCTTTGACCTAAGCAATGACGTGCATTTAAGTATTGCCTACATTTGAGCCAATTAGTAAGTAGCACGAGCTTAAATGAAAGCTGAGTAGGCTGTGAAGCAGTCAGGGTTTAATGAAGGTTGAATTGGAGGAGTTTCCACAGGGGTCTTTAAAAAGTGCTAGGTTTTCCGCAGTGGAGTGTTTGCAAATGCTTGCCAGCAGTTTGTGCATAACCAACCACACAAGTCCCATTGTTCATTCATAGTCTTAGAGGTATGCGAATTTGATCCAGCACATTGTGAGGCACAGAGAAGCCTTCCCATGATCGATCTTGTGGAAAAAGTGGTGGGCCAGCAACTCTCGCTGCTTCACCGGAAAAATCTTCCTGGAAAAGATGCAAAATAACGAGGTCCATTAGACATTTTGTGCACATAAAAAATGAAATCTTCATTGAAAATGCTTACTTCGCTTCTCTTTTAGCAGTTTAGTTTTTAAACACATGTTACACTTAACAGTGAGATTCTGGTAAGTAGTTTGTTGTGAGCTTCGTACTTGTTGTGCGGCACACAAATTTATACGAAATGCACAAAGGCAAAGAAACGCGAAACAACGTTACATGTGCACTTTAAAAAGGTCCGCAATGTTAGTAAAGTCCATCGCGCAGTTACACATGTTGCACTCGAGCGTCTTGTCAAAGGCCGCGCCAGTGTTACTAGGCGCCAATAATATGCAAATGTGGACATATTGCCCGGCTGAGGGGGAAAAACAAAAGAACTGATTATCGGAACTGAGCGAATGTTACAAATATGGGTTACGTGCACATATACACATGACGACGTGATAAACACATCGCCTGCTGACCGGAATGACGAGGATTAGATCCCGCGGCCACGGCGGTCGCATTTTCGAAAAAGGCCAAAATGGGAGAGGCCCGTATACTGCGCGTTATCAGTGCACATCAAAAGAACACCGGATGGTCAACACTTCCCGAGCCGTACTGCGTGCCTCATGATCATATCGTGGTGTCAGCATGTACTACACGAGCAATTATTATTTGCGATAGCCGCAGTCTTTCGCGTAAGTTTACATTCACCGAAAGCATGAAGTTGAAGCCTTCTCGCATGAAATGATGTCACACAAGATTTTTTTTTTTAAGTGAAGGGGCGATTTCGTGAGCTGATCGAATGACCTTCCGACGCCTGTACTGCCTTCACGTGTGTTCCTAAACGCGCATTTATGTCGCGTCGTTCCTATATATGCGCCTAACGCCTCTTTTTGCCTTTAATTTCGCTTAGACAGCGCGCTGTGTAGGACAACACGTACACATGCATCAGCGGCGATAAAGATCAACAAACAAACAAAACAAATGCATGACTTACCATGGGTGCGCCGGAATGGGCCGAGCTTGCACGGTTGCGCGTCGCGGCAAGGAGAAACCATCACTAGAGACCGGAAGTTCAGGCACGAAAAAACAAAGCTTTAGGCGCCTATAATAGGCCCTAAATACTGTCATTTAGGCATATATAGGCGTTAAAAACTATCGTTTAGGCATATATAGGCACAATTCATAAGTACTTTCAGCAGCGTGTTTCAGGACAAATCTTCCTTCTAACAAACACAGCAGGCAAATCCTGTGCTTTGGGAAAGTTAATTTTATTCTTTTCATGAAAAGAATTAGGTGAAGAATAACCATTTGAACAGAATTATGTAAAAGCTACGGTGACTGGACACTGTGAGAAAGGCTATGAAAGCAGTGGCAAACCAGCACCATCTCAAGGTTTTCGGGCTTGAAGTTGTGCCTTCTTTCAGTCAGTATTTGTATGCGGAAAAAGAACGCTCGACGTCCACTGAAGTTAGCGGAGCGTACTTGTAGTCCGGCACTTTCGATGCTCTAATTTCACCTGGAATCTTCGAATCGGCACCGCTCAGAACATTAGACACTTGTTTTAGCACATAAAATCCGCGATTCTTGTCGAAGACAGCTTTAAGCTTCGAGGTGACCCTGTCAGCAACAAGCCCATTGGGGGCGGTGGCGAACCTTTTCTGCACGTCCAAAATTAGCTCAACACTCTGAGTCAGAGCGGCGCTGTATGCTTTCTGCAAGGAAAGTAAAATGAGCACACAAATAGGCCAAGTCAGATTCAAGTGTATCGTGGTGTAGAACAGTCTGGGCTCTTCTCACGGCGATGCTCTCGTCCGCTGCAAAGCTGTTAATAACAGCCTTAACACCAGCGAAGTGTGTGTTGTAGTAGTCCACTGCCTTCAGCCAAGTTCTCCAGCGGGTAACAACGGACTCCGGTGGAAGAGGCACATCCGGCAACTGCTCTTTAAAGGCACGAACGCGCGAAGGCGCCTTAAGGAACACTGCCTTGCCTGCGGCTATTAGTTCGTTAACAGAAGTGAACGACTTTCTCAGCTCTTCACAGACCCGATGAAGCCCATGGGCAAGACAAGTGACATGCAATAGTTCTGGATAAAAGACCTTGAGAAGTGCAGCAGCCTTGTGCATATAAGCTGCTGCATCTGTGTAGAGCAGCAGTACTCGGTCGTCGTGGGATCCGGAGGGGTACAGTACCCTCAAGGACGAGTTCACAAAGTAGGCGATGGTATCACCGCTCGTTTTTTCCAGTTGTTTCGAGCATACCAAGAAAGGTGTTGTTTTCTGTTTTGCATCCAGCTTTCCAACTACAAAATGTCCAAGTAATCGTCCGGTCGCATCTGTTGTCTCGTCCACTGAAATCCATATGTATGATTCACCGAGTTCTCGTCTGATTTTTGCTAACGTGTCCTCGTACATTGGCCGCAGGTACTGCTTGCGAAGAGTGGACTCTGATGGTATATTCTGGTTGCAGTACTTTTGCAAAAAATTCTTGAATGTCTTGTTTTCGATCTTCGCCCAAGGGATGTTAGCAGCGACCAACGCTTCGCATAAGTCTGTGCTGAATTCACTTCTTTCCTTCAGCAAAAGCTTCAGACAAGAACGACTGCCTCGACGTTGATGGTTGGTTGCGCAGAGCGTTGGCTTGATGCAACGTTGTTTTCTCATGCTGCTCCAGGTGACACTTTTTTTACACGGTACCCGCGAGAATAAAAGAGCGAATTGCACTAGGAACTTGCGTTGGATACGTGGAACTTCTTTAGTGCACTAGCGCTTGTACTTTTTTCCTTGCGGCTGTTGAAAAACTCTGAGGAAATGGCGAAGTTAGATAACACGAGCCCGAGCGTACATTTTAAAATCGAAATGCTTATACCTGTATCCGACCGAGAATGCTCCGTACATTTCCTGTTGCATGCGGGTTCACAGATGCGGATATAAAAATAACAAAACAATCAATCTGAGTGCCCGTGAAGTCACCAAAAAATGCATCTTATTTGCGCAGGTTCAGGGGTTATTCGAATTGGCAGTTGCGTAAGCAATGTTGGGAGCTTTATGCCAATGCGTGTTTCAGAGCGGACGTCAAACGCAACATATTGTTGACCTTTGCAATGTCTTCTCACCTGCTTTCCACATGGATGGCAAAATACCGTTTCTCCATCGACGGAGTAGCACTGCGATCCACTGGTCCATTGCCTGACAAGGACACTTTTCGGCGTCTTTTTCTTCGGCATTGCTCGACAGACTACCGACAGCTGCCGTTATGAAGAACACAAATGCCACCGAAACTGACGCGTAGGCTGCAGGCTGCAGCGCAAACGTAGCTTAGCTTTGACTTGCTGGAGTAGACTTTAGCCTCCCTCACGCAACCGCCGAGGCGCACTACTCTCGAACCAAGCGACGGAGATCTTCAAGGGGGAGAGGGAGGGAACACTAACGCTAGCCTAGCCTCGCTTCCCCTCGCTAGAGTACACTCTAGCCTCGCTCATTCAACCGCCGTGCTTCTCGAACCAAGCGACGGAGATCTTTTAGGGGGGCCCACTAGCGCTAGGTTAGCCTCGCTTTACCTCGCTGGGATACACTCTAGCCCCGCTCACGTAAAGGCGCGTTGATAGTCCGACGTTATCGGCGCGTTGGCGAGCGTCACATGCGTCGGAGCACATCGGCCGAGTCCAGTTATGCGTTGGCTGTGGCAGTGCGTCGAACTATGGTCTGTTTTCGCCGAGGTGACGAGGCGCATGCGCGTCTACCCTAAGCCGCACTGTAATCGCGCCTTAACAGGAGCAAAAAACGTGAACGAAAAAAAAAACATAACTAGCGCACTATGCGACTGTTGAAGTTAATATCGCCACACTAAGTGCTTCTTGTTTTCCTCCGTATGAACAGCTCATTTAAGCAAAACGTGTACTCGACGAACGCGAAAAGGCATTTTTAGGCGCTGAAAAGCTGATATAGGCACGAAGCTCGAAATAGGCACTTATAGGCACAATAAATGTTTGATTAAAACGTTTACCTTCCCTTAGTTCGTGCTTATATGTTAAATAGGCTCGAAACAGACTCCAGGAAAAAATAGGCATTTTGCCTGAAGTTCCGGTCTCTAACCATCACTGTCGCAGCATAAGTTGCCCTGCCGTCACATCACAACCTTCGCGTTCAGCGACGAGAACAGAATGCCCGCACAAAACACGCACAGTGTGTCAACTCAACAGCACCATTCTCATGCAGCGTTCACAGAGCCAACTGGCCATAATTTCGATATCCGCGATACGGCTGAGCTTGCTTCGGGCACCCACAGCGGCACACCCGCAGCTGGCGCCCGACGGAACCCTCGCACCGGCGCCCGGCGCTGTTCGCTGTTCTGTTGATATCTCTCCACCCGCCTGCGTTTGCTTTTGCTTTTTATTTTGTCTCCTTGCGCGCGCACTCGTCTTTAACAGCGTACTAGAACTGCGGTGGTGGAATTCTTGGCTTGGTGGTGACAACATCTTTATTTCATGGTCACGGAGGGTGGTCCTCAGGGTGGCCCATCTTGGGGGCGACTCCCTCGGCCCAAGTGACCAGTTTAACTTGGTCTCCCAGATCGATGGCTGTCCTTAGTAGGGCCTGCCAGGTAAGTTTAGAGGGGGCTGGCAAGAGCGTTCGTGGAGGAGGCGAACCTCTACATCCCCAGAGGATGTGGTCTTGTGTTGCCAATTCATTCAAGTGACAATTTTGACATATGGCATTGTACTCCCCATTGGTGATGATTGATAATCTATGTGGACTCAGAAACGAGTCTGTCTGAAGCTGTCGTAGGACTGTAGCCTGCGCTCTGGTGAGGTCTCGATGAGGCGCCTGGTAACTGCGCCTTATTTCTTTATATAGAGTGGTAATTTCATTATATGTAGTCACCGCCCCACCCGGAGAATCCGAGTCTGAGTGGCGCGCCTCCCGGTTTGTTAGCCCTCGGGCGATGCGGTGCGCCTCCTCGTTCCCAGGATTCCCCGAGTGAGCGGGGACCCATACTAGATTAATAAGTCTGTCTGATTCATAGAAAGAGTGGTTATAATTTCTTAAGATTTTTTGCGTAGTTTTACTAATGGTGCCCTTACTGTAATTTAGGATCGCGCTTTTTGAATCGCTCACGATCGTACTAACAGAGTCATTCGTGATGGCTAGAGCGATCGCAGACTCCTCCGCTTCAAGGGCGGAGAAGGCCCCGACTGTGGCCGCGTTTAAAATACGGCCGCTCTCGGTCACTACGCTCACAACGTATTTTCGGTTACTCTGCGCCGCCGCATCCACATAAGCAACAGAGTGGTCGCCTTTAGACTTGTCCCACAACTCCTTTGCCCTGGCCGCGCGGCGGTTGTCATGCCTTCCTGGGAGCATGTTTTTAGGAAAAGGCTTAATGATAAGTTGTCGTCTCGGGATTTGCGGCAAAGGGGTACGTCCTACGGAGGGGACTAGGGGATTCAGGTCCAGCTTGTCCAGAATGTGTCTGCCGGCCTGCGTGCTGGAGAGGCGGAAAATCTGCGCCGTTTTGTGTGCCTCGATTATTTCTTCTATAGTGTTGTAGACACCCAACCTCGAAAGCTTGTCCGAATTCGTATACTTGGGTAGCCCCAACGCTACTTTGTATGCCTGGCGGATTAAGACGTTAAGTTTGTTCGTATCCGCTCGCCTAATGTGATAGTAAGGGAAAGAGTAGACGATGCGACTGATCAGAAAGGCCTGAATCAGCCAACACAGGTCCCCCTCCCTCATTCCTGCGTGTCTTGTAGCTACTCTTTTAATTAATCCGCACAATTGTCGCATTGTGGATTGCAGGCGGCTTATGGCCTGTGCGTTGCCGGTGTCGTGTTGTATGAGCATTCCGAGCACCCGGATGGTGCTCACAGAAGGGACTGGGCCGGATTCCATTTGAACCCCAATCGCGGAGGCCTGCAGGGGACCGTTCGTTTTGTCTGTTCTGCCTTTGATGATCAGTAATTCGGACTTTTGGGCGGAGCATGTTAAGCCGTTCAGTTTGACATAGTTGTTAACCGTATCTGCAGCCGCTTGCAATGCTTCTGCAATTTCTCCATCTGAGCCAGAGTTTGTCCAAATTGTTATGTCATCTGCATAAATTGAAGGCTTAACGTGAGGTATTGCATCTAGGAGGGCAGGTAGGTTCCTCATAGTAATGTTAAAGAGGAACGGCAAAAGAACTGCGCCTTGTGGGGTTCCTCGTGTTCCTAAAGTGAAGCGTTCGCTTTTGAGGTTGCCCAGATGAATTTCTGCAGTTCTCTCAGTAAGAAAGTTTGAGATATATGTGTAACTGCGTTTCCCCACGTTCATCTGGCTCAGGTTAGTTAAGATTGAACTGTGTGTAACGCCGTCAAAGGCTTTGCTTATGTCTAACGCTAATATAGTCCGTGTGGCCCTGATTGGGCCTGGCTGCAATATGTCATGCTGTAGTTGCCACATTATGTCCTGTGTCGAAAGGTTAGGCCTAAAGCCTACCATCGTGTGGGGGAATAGCCCCTCCGTCTCAACGTATTCATTTAGCCTTCGGAGGACAACATGCTCCATCACCTTCCCTAAGCAAGAGGTCAATGAAATTGGTCTTAAGTTTCCTAACTCGAGTTTTTTGCCTGGTTTAGGTATGAAAATTACTTTTGCGTGTTTCTAGCTGGGAGGTAGAGTTCCATCTTTCCAATGAGTGTTAAAGAATTTTGTAAGTTCTTCCACAGAATGATCATCAAGGTTTCTGAGCATCTTATTTGTGATGCCGTCTATACCGGCCGCAGATGTGGTCTTTATGCTATTGAGAACAGCTCGTACTTCCGCCTCCTCAATGTCTTTATCTAAGACTGCATTCTCTTGCCCTGTGTACGTGTTCGAGACAGGAAAGTCCTTGCTGTTGTTAAAGTAACGATCCTGCAGCTCCTCAATAAGCGTGTCGTCATCTCCGGGAAATGAATGAATAATTCTCTGCATATTTTTCCGCGAAGCTGTCTTGGTTTGATTCGGGTCAATTAAGTGCCTCAGCAGGAACCATGTGTTTTTATTCCAAAAATGCTTTTTTACATTCCAGCTAGTCTGGAATCTACATTAGCTGATCAAGAACGCTTGAACAGTCGCTATTTCGGCAAGCGCTTAGGGCTCAAGTGGGGTCAAACGTCGGCCTCACCCGTAGTGGCACGGCTCTGCCAGGTAGCCGCTCCACGAGCCTTAAAAAAAAAAAAGAAACCCCCCTTGGATACATATCTGGCAATATTCTAATATACGACATCATCTGAATCGCACAAGCAAGACGTCCCAAAACTCCATAATCATCATCATCATCATCATCTTAGGCCCACTGCAGGACGAAGGCCTCCCCAATGCTCTCCATCCTTTCCTGCCCTCCCAAAACTCCACGCCTCGTCTAATGGGGAACCTGTGCACGCCTATTAATTCCTTATTCAATCTCATTCTTTATTCGCCATTAGTACACAAGGAGGTCCCAGAGTTATAAAACTGTTAGGGGGACCTCCTATTAGCAGTTTGACAGCATCAGTGAATTATAAATTATGGCAAAATAGCAGTTACATAATGATAGATAAAGCTAGAAGCAAGCGAACAATAAATCAGGACATATAAGAAATAGTAACAATGAAAGAAAGCAACAAAACAAGGAAGGTGTTTACAATAGATGAAAAGTGATTTATAAGCAAATAATACAGGCCTGTTTATGAAGGGTGTCAGACAAGGAGATACAATATCTCCAATGCTATTTACTGCATGTTTGGAAGAAATCTTCAAAAGATCAGACTGGGACAAGACAGGGCTAAGTATTAACGGCGAATATCTGAGTAACTTACGATTTGCCGACGACATCGTACTCTTTAGCAATGATGGCGACAAGTGCAAAAGATGATTGAAGACTTAAGCCGAGAAAGCGCTAAGGTAGGGTTAAGGATGAACACGTAGAAAACAAAGATAATGCTAAGTGGAACGGCGAAAAAAACGGGTCTTCAAGATCGAAAACCAAGCATTAGAAGTCGTAGAAGAATACCTATATCTAGGACAGTTACTGACAGGAGAACCCGCCCACATAAAAGAAATCCACCATAGAATAAACATGGGATGGCGCGCATACGGGAGACATTCCCAACTCATGAATGAAAACATACCACTACCACTCAAGCGTAAACTATATAACTACTGCATCTTGCTGGTACTGAAATACGGGGCAGAAACTTGGAGAATTACAAAGGAGCTCGAGATGAAGTTAAGAACCACGCAGCGGGCGATGCAACGAAAAATGATAGGCGTTAGACTGGGGTCGCCGACATAATGAACGATGTTAAGAAGAAAAAATGGACATGGGCAGGCCACGTGATGAGAAGGCTAGATAACCGATGGACAGTTAGAACGACGGAATGGATTCCAAGAGAGGGTAAGCGCAGCCGCGGACGACAGAGAGTAAGACGGGGGGACGAAATTAAGAAATTCGCAGGCACCAAATGGAATCAGTTCGCGCAGGACAGGCAAGAATGGCGAGGATTGGAGAGGCCTTTGTCCTGCAGTGGACAGATATGATGATGATGATAGCAAAAATAACAGTTGCAATTACACGATATAAAAGTATATGAAACTTTTAAACAGCCCGAAGTAGCAGACATTTAAAGAATACATTGCTTGCAAAAATGAGACTATAGCAACATAAAACTAAAATCTCTAGAAAGGAAGAGTAAAAGGGAAACGATAAGATATAGGTATGAGTGACATTTTAGCAAACATGTTATTAAAGAAAATTCAAATCAAATGGCTTACGTTACATGATCACGGCAATGAATCTGTAGCCAGCAATGTCGTCAGTAAGTATTTCTTCGCGACTTTTTTTTAATAGTGCACGAGTGGCGCACACCCCAGTCTTGATATGCGAACGTTTGCGCCACACGTGATTTAATTCACATGGACTCATGGAGAGAAAAGCTCATCAAGTATGGAACGTCTCGCTCCAAAATGCGTGTTGCGAACGTTGCATTGCCAGATGTGTAGCAAGGTTTTGCCTTCAAGTGGCACAGAGTGGTTTAACGCAAACCGTTTTTAGGTGCGGAGCACCTTAGGGGCTGGGCTTGTCGGCATGTCCTCCTGCTGTCGTCACGGTGGACCCATCCTGGATCACGGTGGGCCCATCTTGGGCCGGTTTGCCCAATATAGAATCGGCCACAAGACAGGGGGATCTTATACACAATAGAGTCACAACACTTCTTTGCTATATTGGGCAAACCGGCCGGTGTGTTATGTACGCATGGGTGAGCACGCGAACAAAGTTAAAAAGAAGGCCACTGATAGTCAACTATCAATTCATTGCAATGAGTGCGGCTGTGAGCCATCTTTCAAAAATGTGATTTTCTTGTCCAAGTACCGTGATGAACGCGCACGTCTTGTATCAGAAGCCGTAGTATCCGTAGTAGTGGAGAAGCACGTGTTAGCTTACCCTCCATTTCCCTTCTTTCGAAGGAGATATCGTACCTGAATTGCTAAATTGAAGATATGTAGCTGCAATCTGCGCATGCTGATTTGTTTTTTGTTGTTCATAATTGTATGTGATAGCGGCGGCATACTTATGCACGACGATTGTTGCAATAAACACATATGGTTGTTAGTCAGCGCCCGTGTCTGTGCTCTTCCTTGTCCTGTGTCCTGCGCTGTTTTCGTCTTCTTGCATCATGAACCAACCAGCCCAAATGCGTGCCCTTCTTCACAAAATATGCTATACCTGCAATAATTTTAACAAATCTGCACTAGCCACCACTGACTTCCGACACTTGGCTTATCCATGCAAGAATAGATGGTGCGAAACTACAAGAGCAGAAATCTCAATAACCAAATTACGATGCCGAGTCTCCCCACTGAACTTTTACATATACAGGTCTGGTCTGGCTCAATCACCGTTGTGTCTGCACTGTGATGAGGTTGAGTCTCTGGAGTACTTCTTCATATCATGTCGAAGATGCAATATCCCACGGAAAAGGTTTCTGGAAATACCCTTGAGAAACATGGGTTTAAATTTTTCTCTTCCGGTAGTGCTCTCTCTTGGTGCGACTATTCTCGGATTTAGTCACAGGAACGTTTGCAAGGTCGTATGCGATTTTCTTCGTGAGACAAAAATAATTAAAAATTAAAAGCTCAGCTTTTTATTTTATATATTCTTAATCATGATATCTCAGTATGTGAGAACCGATCTCCATAGCGTTCGCTTCTCTTTCTATAATTATATACCTTCAGTCTTCGCAGAAAACTATTCCTTTATTATTTGATTATCAAATTTGTACTACAATTTTTTGTATTTTTATTAGTAGTGATCTCCCACACAAATCTCTTTTTCGTTCATGACCGATCCCCCAGAGTGGGTTGCGCCAAGGTACCCAAGGACCAACCAACCAACAAACTGCTATAATCTATTAAAAAAAAAAAGCACTATAAACTGCCTCGCCCATCCCGGGCCAGCGCGCGGGCCGGTCGATCCGCGAGTCTGTACCGAGGGTCAAATTAGTCTGGAGCCCCCACACAGCCTTCATATACGGCTTGCCTCATTGCATGCCATTGTACCTTTGGCACTTGAAAATATGAGGATTTAATTCAGTTAATTTCGCGCACATTTGAATTTTGGCGGGAGTATTTCCATTTTGGCCTCGCCTACGGCGTGTGCTTTGGAGCGCTTTTGTCCCGTTCATCCGGACTTCTCCTTTGGCCACCCTCCAGCCTTTGCGATCTGGCCACCATGGGCAGTCCTCTCCGGGACGAAGGTAGTCATGGCATGCTGCAGGTTTGTCTCTAGGGCGTCTGCAAGTAAGTTATTATGTATGCTTCTTCATGCCTTCGCCGTGCTTCGCGGATAAATTCGGATTTTATTCACACCACATGTTAGCTCTGAGCTTGAGCACTTGACTCGAGACGTGGGTTATCGCGGATACATTTGTGTCTTGGTGAACCGTACGTGTTCACCGATTTATATAATTGCGCAGTTTTTAGCGGCCTTTGCGAAAAAAAGGGAATGCCCTTGGTACTTGGCGGCTAAGCAGAAAGGCCCGTGTCTAATGTGAAAGTGTGCTTTGCTTTAACACGTGGAAGCCCAATGACCGGGCGCTCAGGGCAAATACAGTGATATGATAGTACCCAATATTAGATATGTGACTCTTATCAGGCTTTCGTCTACAAATGTGTTGAACCGTAACGTTGCTGCAGTGTTAAAAGTTGAGGCACCATGCTTGAGTTCCTGCATGCTTTCGAATCGTAGCGCAAGCCGTGATGCGTTTGACCTCTCTGCATCCGTGAAGTAGATCTTGCCGCTGTCGTAAAGCGAAACAGGGCTCAGCGTTTATTGTTTCGCAGCATTGAGACCTCTTGCACGGCTTCGGTTTTCCTTGTATTAAATCTCAACAGGGCTGCAAAAATGTTATTTCAGTTGTGACTAGATGTCCGAATAAAATTGAATAAAGTGTACGCCTGTTCTTGTGCACCGGTTTCAGGATGTTGGTTACAGTGGTCCGAAGTGTTGAAAAATATCGCGAGTTGCACTTGTTTTCAGTGTAAGTTTTGTTGAAAAGTTGACATTGTGACCTCATTATTGCTGGGAGT